>JANEYF010000438.1:0-132500 GCA_029963845.1 Rhamnusium bicolor
TGCTAAATCCCGCTCAGCACAACGTATGGAATACAGGAGGTTGCATGAAAATATGCTAGCACATTGATTTCATTTACCTCGTCGTGTATCACAGGTTCAGGTGCATTTCTTGCTTCTCTTAATGACGAACCAAAATTTATAAAATTCCTCTGAATTCGTAAAAGCTTTTCATTGTTCATCTGCGACAAATTCGGATATTTCTCATTAAATCTTCTGCTGAAGTTCTGCTAATCAATCTTATTCCACTCTGCATGGATAATAAACAAATCAATTAAAACCGTGTTTGTATAATTATTTTCTGCCATATTTGTATTACATAGCTATTCAAATTAGATTTTTAAATATCTCACTAACGTCAAATTTATTTAGAAAAATAACATCTGTTGTCATTACAAAATGACAAAGCAAAAATTACAATGATATCACCAACAAGCCTAATATTCTTGGTAAGGTTGCAGCCAGGTACCCTTAAATGAAAACGAGGTGTACATTAGATATAGAGTATATTACCTTTTAAAGAGGTAAATGTATCGCCTTTCGAATCAGTAATAATATACAGGGCATTCCATTTAAAAAAATTAGAAACATTGCAGCACCCCCCCACAGTCACCTAGAAAGCGTTCTCTAACTCACCCTGTATGATATTCGAAACATTTAGAAATGGAGGAGATGCCCCCAGGCCTTGCCTAGCCGCAACTAAAAAATTATCTTTAATTGCTGCGTAGGTAGGAGAAAACACGATTTATGAAAGTCAAGAGTGCGGTAATGAAATTCAGAAAAAATTATTATCTCGAAAACGGCTTAGATAGGTATAGGGAAATATTAATAAAAAGTTCTCAAAAGGACAGCTGATCCATGAGCAAAAAAATACAGGGCATCCAGTTTTGTATAAGTCGCAAACCGCAATTCGAAAATATTTAGTTTGGAGAGATCATTCTATAGATTATATTAGTAACAAAATTTAGAAAGCAATCGTTTGATCAATTCTCATATCTTTTAATATACCACCGTGGCTCATCCTGTATATATATATATATATATATATATATATATATAAATATATAAAAAAAAAAAAAAAAAAAAAAAAAAAAAAAAAAATATATATATATATATATATATATATATATATATATATATATATATATATATATATATATATATATATATATATATATATATATATATATATATATATATATATATATATATATATATATATAGTTATATAAAATATGGTATAAAAACTGTTAACACCATCATATACAAAACCCTAATCTAATACCTGTTATGTAAAAACTAGTGTGTTATTGCGTTTTTTTTATTTTCTCTACTAACATCTCCATGTCTGAATATTAACATGGCATACGATATTAGTGATTCCATACTCTTTTATTCTTAGTTAACAAGAGTAACAGACTTTTATCTTCTCTTGAGAATAAAAAATAACTTTTCAGCTAAAACATATGATAAATATTCAAACACATCAATAAAATTGTTGTAGAAATACAGTATCTCCCCTATTTACAGCAGTATAGATCCATCATCATCACCTTCCATCTATATAACTGTTTAATATTTTAAACCAGGATATGTTTGGTACATGGACTCTCCCTTCACTTACTATTAATAAAAATAGATCGAAATATGACAGAAGACGTCTCAAACCGATCAATGCATTTTAAATTATTACAAACAAAAATGTCCTAAATATATTTGACATTCATCCAAATAGATTAATAAAGGTCCCCTAATGATGTTACACCCATGTATATTATTAGTTTATTTTTCATAGGTTTCAAAGGGAATAAGGTCATTTTTAAATATAGATTTTCTCTCCTTCTGTCCCCTTTATCCCAATAAACATATCTGCGAGAGAAATCTAAATCCGTAAATAACGTTGTTTATTGACAGTTGGGAATCCATGATTTCTTTTACAGATTTTTCTGAGGTTTCTCTATAAACTAGATGCTATCAATCATGAATTTTGCCACTGGTAGAGGCAGATAAAAAAAACAGTTCAGTTAATTCATGGAAGCCTGAAATGGAAACAGCTACCACGACTTTACAAGGGTCGAGGAATGGCTTATTTCATTTTCTTCCCAAAGAAACGAATTAAGATACAAATGTATATACAAAGGGAGTTCAAATTGTGTATTAATTATTTTATTATAAATGATTGATCTACTTTTAAAGCTTTATAAATACTCTATTTCCTTTAAAATACCATAAATTTAGATTTTCGAAATTAGAATTTTTATATATATATATATATATATATATATATATATATATATATATATATATATATATATATATATATATATATATATATATATATATATATATATATATATATATATATATATATATATATATTATTAAATATGATTTAGAAGGAAACAACTACTCAGCAGAGCAAATACCCGACCTGCATTGAATTAAACCTTTCAAATCATGATAAAATTAGGCAATAATAGTTTTGTCAATTCCTAACCAGACATAGATCAGTTTGACGTATTTGTTCTCTTCAGTATGCCATGGGTTATGGAACAGAACAAATATTGGTGGCCAACCTACTAGTTTATACTAACTGAATTGAGCTGAATGATGGTGGGAGATATGAAACTAAATATATGATTAGATAACTATCTGACCGACATCCTAGATGTCTCTGTGTGGATAGCGGCTTATCACCAAGCAAGTACCGAGAGCAGCGACCTATTTGGTGGACTAAACTAATAGTGCCAGCCAAATATGATTTGAAGGAAACAACAAATTAGTGGGCAAATACCCCGACCTGCATTGAGTACCTTCAAATCGCATGATATGAAGGGGCGTGGAGCAATAGCTTTTGTCAATTCCTAACCGGACATAGAATCATTTCGAACTTATTTGTTCCTCTTCCAGTATGCCATAGGTTATGGAACAGACAAATCATAGTGGCCAACCTGCTAGTTATATACTAACTAAGGTGAAGTGAATAGTGGTGAGAGATAGTGAGATATATTATATATATATATATATATATATATAAATATATATATATATATATAACATATATATATATATAATATATATATATATATATATAATATATTATAATAATATATATATATATATATATTATATATATATATATATATATTTTTAGTATAAATTGTGTCTTGGTTGGATTTGGTTCTTTAATGATATGAATGAAGATCCAAAATTAGTTTATTTATTCATAAACATATTTTACAAACGGTTTCCGGGGTTGTTTTCCATCTTTTTCAAAATACTAATTCTAAAAAAAAAAAAAAATTTAAAATTTCTACTATTTTTAATTATTATTAAAATTTTTACCCTAAACTGAAAAATAATCCGAGTGTGGAACTTTATAGTTTTAACGCTACAATAATGTTATTTAATTACAAAAATATGTGCGTATAGCTACCTTCACTGTTATTTTTATTTCTATATCTTCGATAATGTTTTTGTGTTTACAACTAAGTTTGAACTAAAATCTTGAACTAGGGGTGGCTTATAATTTGTAAAATTTCCAATGCCTGTAACATGTGTTTTTTACCTAAATTTTAAAACTTTTAAGGATCTATGTTGACTAGCTTGCTGTAGCAGCGGTGTATTTCTAATTTTTTTGTAAGGGCAGCTACTATTTTGTTTGATTAATTTTGAGTAAGTTATTGTTGATTTTGTTTAAATTTTGTGTGTCTGTTTTGTTGTTTGTTTTTGGGTTTTTTTTTATTTCAATCATTTTCTAAGATTTCTCTTTTCTTGGGTGTGGTTTTCTGTAGCTAATATTTTTTGTTTGTCGGTCGAATTTTGTGTTTTGTTGTCTGTGTTGTTCGTAGTGCTGTTTTATTAATTTTATTCCACATTATGGGATTGGATTCTTTTTTCTTAGATGTTGGGGAAGATTTGGCCTATGTATACTTTGTCACAGTTTTTACATGATATTTCATAAACTACGTGAGTTTTTTTGGGTAGGTGTTTTACTCTTGAGTTTACTGAAATTAGATTTTAACAAGTTATGTCCTTTGTGGCTAATGTTTATGCCATGTTTTTTTAATTTTTTTTCCTATTTGTTCTGACAGTCCTTTTGTGTACGGGATGGATACGTAAGTACGTTCGGGATTATTTGTTGTAGTTTGTGCATTTTTGTTGTACAATTTATTTATTCGTTTTTTAAAGATTGTATTAATGAACCTGTCAGCGTATTTGTTTTTTGTGAGGGCTGTTTTGGCTTTTTTAATTGATTTTTTGTCTGTATTCAGGATCTGAAAGGGTGATGGCTCGATCGGCAATGCCTATAACTACACTTTTTTTTGGGATATAGGATGATTTGATGTGAAATTTATGTATCTTTCTGACCATGTGCTTTTGGTAGACCATTGTGTCCTAATTGTACTGTTTGTGTTTATTAAAGTTAGATCTAGGAAGTTTAGTCTATTGTCATTTTCTATTTCTATCGTGAATTGTAGTTTATTATGGTATGAGTTAAATAAGTCGAGAATGTAATTTATTTTGTCGTGTGGTAAAAGTGTTATACAGTCGTCAACATATCTGTAGAAGAATGGAATTTCGCAGTTTATTTTTGGGATTATTGTACTTTCTAGGTCCTCAAGTACAAGTTGTGCAATTACACTAGATATTGAAGCTCCCATGGCACATCCCTCTATTTGTTGGTAAAACTTATCTTTATATTGGAAATACGTTGATGTGAGAGCGTAGTCTAAACCTTCTAGGAATTCTTTTAGGGGTAATGTCGTGTGGGGTTCGATCTCTTTCCACTTTTTTTCTACTATGCCTTTGGCTAAGTTTAATGGAATATTTGTATATAGCGAAACAACATCTAAGGATACAAGTATATAGTCTGTCGGTACTGTTATGTTTTTAATTTTGTTTTTAAACTGCCATGAATCTTTGATGTAGTGTTTGTTTTTATTTATTACGTTGGCTATGCTGGATTTTAGGTAATCTGAGAGGTTTTTTGCTGGGGATTGTATGCATGATACTATTGGTCTAAGGGGAATGTCAGGTTTATGCAATTTGGGGAGTCCGTAAATTTTAGGGGGTAAGGCGTTGTGTATTTTTAACTTTTTTGCTATAGTGGGCGAGATATGTGCTTTTTTTTCCCATTTGTTTATTATCTCATTCTTTTTCTGTAGTTGATTGGTTGGGTCTCTTTTTAAAACTTTATATGTGGAATTGGTCTTGTAGTAAAATGTTCATTTTATCATGAAGAAATACACCACTGCCACAACAAGCTAAGTCAACAGATCCTTAAAAGTTTTAAAATTTAGGTAAAAAACACATGTTACAGGCATTGGAAATTTTACAAATTATAAGCCACCCCAGTTCAAGATTTTAAATCAAACTTAGTTGTAAACACAAAAACATTATCGGTTAGTATAAAACAGTAAAAAGTGATGTGCTCTGCTATACGCACAAATTATTAATTAAGTAACATTATTGTACCTACGTTAAACTATAAAGTGCCACATCGGATTATTTTTTCGTTTAAGTCATTGCATTGAAAAAGGTGGAAAACAGCCACCGAAACGTTTGTAAAATGTGTTTATGAATAAATAAACAATTTAGATTTTCATTCATATCTATCATTAAAGAACCAAAATCCCAAGAAATATAAATAAGATTCAAGAAGTCAAAAAGAAAAACAACTTTCTTTCAAACTATATATATATATATATATATATATATATATATATATATATATATATATATATATATATATATATATATATATATATATATATATATATATATATATATATATATATATATATATTTTAAACTTCTGAAAATGAATAGCTCTATTTTTATTTGTATGTGGGAGGTCATTGACCAAATGACCCTATAGAAGAACCGCCAGTGATAAATAAAATCTCTAGAATAGAATAGAAATAGAATAGAAAAATGTTTATTATCTTAAATTACAATACAATAAAATTTTGATAGTATTATAAACATATTCAAGAATAAACATATTACACCACGATAAATATCCATGATATTTATGTGGGGAGGTAAATAACAATAAAAAGGTAATTAATACACACACATACATACATACATACATACATACATATATTTTCTTTTTTTTTCTTTTTTGAATATTGCAAGTTTATGTATTTTGAAATAATACTTATAACACTTGTACTGTTTCTATAAACAAGTGTCTTCAATTGATCTTGTTTCAGCCGGCAGCACCACCGCCCCAAACCGCATTACCCATGCGCCCAGCCGTGAATATGTTTATAATTTACACGAATGCTCACGGGCAGTACTGCCCCGAAAGGGGCAATACTGTCAGCTGAAACATAGTATTATATTACTTTATATTATAGGTATTTATGTACAAATGGTAAATAGGACTCATAATGTATACATGTGTAGGATATTTATATTTCTATAGGGTTACATATATTCAGTGGAATGAAGAATAATATTAACTGAAAAATTTTTTGTTAATTATTATTTACTAACTTTTACAAATCTTATCACAGATAAGTATAACATATATCTTTTTAAACAATTATTTTCCCGGCTATTTGCCAAAACGCTGAAACTTGGATTACAAAAAAGATAATATGCACATTATGTTCAGTACAACTGATTCAATAATGTTATTTTTAATTTCAACTATTCTGTCTAGTAAAACCAAAAATAAATAAAACACAAGGTACTCACCAGTTGACACTCACTTTAAAAAACTTTAAAATATCTACCGACACGTGTTTCTGCTTGCCATAGCGTCATCAGGGTAGCCAGCACATTTGTGAGTACTTTATGTTTTATTTATTTTTTGGTTTTACTAAACAGAATAGTTGAAATTAAAAATAACATTATTGAATCAGTTGTACTGAACATAATGTGCATATTATCTTTTTTGTAATCCAAGTTTCAGCGTTTTGGCAAATAACCGGGAAAATAATTGTTTAAAAAGATACATGTTATACTATCTGTGATAAGATTTGTAAAGTTAGTAAATAATAATTAACAAAAAATTTTCCGTTAATATTATTTTTCATTCCACTCTATATTTTAACTTTTTATCAAGAAGAGGAACTTAATTTGTTTTTAAATTATTTCATTGACCCTAAGGGGTATTTCCACTATATAATTTCAATTATTCTGTTCTCTGAAGCCACTAATGTTTACTACATTAAGGTTTACAAGTTTCCTTACTTTGGATTCTTTAAATGTGCTGGCTACTCTGATGACGCTTTGGCAAGCAGAAACACGTGTCGGTAGATATTTTAAAATTTTTTAAAGTGAATGTCAACTGGTGAGTACCTTGTGTTTTATTTATTTTTGGTTTTACTAGACAGAATAGTTGAAATTAAAAATAACATTATTGAATCAGTTGTACTGAACATAATGTGCATAATATCTTTTTTGTAATCCAAGTTTCAGCGTTTTGGCAAATAGCCGGGAAAATAATTGTTTAAAAAGATATATGTTATACTTATTTGTGATAAGATTTGTAAAAGTTAGTAAATAATAATTAACAAAAAATTTTCAGTTAATATTATTTTTTCATTTCACTCTATATTTTAACTTTTATCAAGAAGAGGAACTTAATTTGTTTTTAAATTATTACATATATTCTTTTTAAAGAGCATACACTGCAATTACTCAGTAAAGGCATTCTTGTAGGTATTAATTATTTTTTAGGTCTATTTGCTTATGAATTTCCAGTCTCGACATTTGGTGTATATGGTTTTTACATTGCTTTTGGAAAGAAAACAATGTTTTTGAAATTTGTATTGTTCTGGTGGTTTAGAGTAGATTTTTGGACTCAAAAATGTATAATTTCTTAGACCCAATGCTTTCCTCATGAAGTCGACTTTATAGCGTTCATCGATTTGCCGAGTTTAATAGTTATGGGTAAAATTTATTAGACGATGTTTGTTTTTATATTGGTCCACACATATTGCATAATAAAAAAGCTGTCTTGGGTCGAAGATTTTTGTTTCGCAGTATAATTCGTCGGTTGGGAATGAATACACTTTATTGTATATTATTTTGATATTCTCTTTTGGGTTTTTTCTAAGGGATTTAGGACAGTTTTATTTACCCCTCCCCAACCAAGGATTCCGTAGATTAAGTGAGATTCTACTAGGGAATAATAAATCGTGCGAAGGTCTTTTTAGGGGTAAAAATTCTCTGAGGTGTTTGAAAATTGGGAACAAACATCTCAATTTATTAATTACATAGTCTATATGTACATTCCATTTTAAATGATAATCGATGTAAATTCCAAGATATTTAATTTTGTTTGTTTTCCGTATTATCAATACGTCGTTTCCGACTGAAATGGATAATGAATCGTAGTTAGGTAAAGAAAATTTGTATAAGGCGAATGGAAGAAAGAATGTTTTATCAAAGTTCAGTGTAAGTAGTTTGTTGTCAAACCATTTTTTTATCCTTACGAAATCTGTTTCTGCCATTCGCTTCAGATCCAGCCATGATTTATTGATGTAGTATATGACGGTGTCGTCAGCAAAGGTAAGTCACCAGATGACTCAACCAAAAACAAATCAACTATATATACGATAAAAAACAATGGTCCAAGGGCGGTGCCCTGTGGAACTCCAAATTTCACAGTTTGAAAATTGCTTTTTATTCCATTTATGTCGACACATTGCCTCCTATCACACATATAGCTGTTCAGTAGTTTGAGTGAATCTCCTCTGACTCCTAAATATTCCAGGGCTTTCAGCAGCAGTGAGAAACTGACCGTATCAAAGGCCTTAGCCATATCTAAAAATATTGCCAACGATGGTAAAGCTTTGTCAATAGTGCGGTAGATATTATCAGTTAGGTGAGTGTTTACGTCTTGCGTGGAAACGCCTTTGGGAAAATCATATTGTTTATTCGATAATATTTTATATTTATTCACATAATTTTCTAGGCGCGATTTCAGAATTTTCTCGAATATTTTTGCAAAATTTGATATAATGGATAAAGGCCTAAAGTTTTGACACGACAGTTTATCACCTTTTGTATAGATCGGTTTCATAATAGAAGATTTAAAAGCCAGAGGAACCGTGCCTAAACTGAATATAAAATTTATGAGATAAGTTAAATGTGGCGTGATTGTGTCTGCCGTTTCTCTAATTGTTTTGACAGTGATTCTATCAATACCTGTAGCCTTTTTACTTTTTGGTTTTGTGATTGTGTTGTATACCTCTTTATCATTGGTAGGTAGTACACAAAATGAATTTGGCAACTTGGTAGTCCTTGGAACATAGCTTTTATCGGGGATGATATTGTTAGCTAGGTCTTCGCCTAAACTAACAAAGAAGTGACCACAAAAGGGGGGAGAGAACCCCATCCTGCGGGCATCCTCTCGTGGCTATATGTATATGTATTAGTGAATGTTAGATTATAGGTATTGCACAATCAAGTGTGTATATCGACACACTTACGTATATACTTTATATTTATTGCACTCCACTGTAATATTAAGTGTCTTGTAGCCAATGAAATGTCTGCAAATAAATATTATTATTATGAAAGAATCTTGAAGCAAAAAAATTGTCTTGTTTTATAAGACACAATTTTTTTTTCATATTTGTGGTGATAACCTTGAAAGTATAGGTGTTTTCCCCGTTTCTTGCCATTACGTTTTGTACCAAATTAAAACTTGTTTTAGCCAAAATATATTTAAATATCCATCAATTGTAAACGCGACCGCCACGTATAATTCTGATAAAATACGTTACCAGACTTATAACATCTATAAATTCATCAAAATCAGACGGCGAAAGTGCTTTTGACTGAAATAAATGTCAGTGTGTGGACCACGTGCATTGAGTCGCAACATGATTATGATAAAATGAGTTCGTATTTTGGAGGATATATTTGGAATTCATTCTTCGATTGTAGTAGATGTAAGACCTTAAATGTCGGCAAATTATTATTCTATTACACTCTTTGATGATTTTTAATATGATATCAATAATAAAATTCCAGCAGATCCTATAGAAGGTGTAAATTTAGTAACTTCTATGTTCTGTACCACTACAACTATATTAAAAAATATACTTCTAGCTAGACAAATTTACTTGCAAAAGGAATTCACAATTCACAAATCAAGAGTTAATTCACAAGCCCTAACAACTAACGTGAGTTCAAAGAACTGACGTATAAATCAAAAGGAATTTAAGCTCTTTCAACAATTACAAGCCTTTTTCAAAAGACTTTAAGCTATTTGAAAGGATTTAAAGCTCCTTGAAGGAGCTTCATGTTCTTCTTGTTCTTTTTTTCTCTTTAGAGAGGTTTCACTCTTTTAAATGGCTTGAAGCTTTGTAATTGGCTAGGAGTTTAAGAGGATTTAAAGCCCTTTGAAGAGTTCTAGGAAATTTTAAGTTGTGCGCATTCTATTACTTATGCCGCTTAGTGATTTGTTAATAATTAATACTTAAAATTTAACCGCATTGGTTCAGAAATATAGTGGGTGCTAAAATGAATGACCCATTTTATTTTGCTAATAAGTTTTTATTGGTTAAACTTAGGAAAATAAGAAAAAGTACATTCAAAAGAGGAAAAATGGGAGTTTCCTTATTGATATATTGTGTCAACCAAATGAGTTCCATCATTGCAATACATTCCTCCAAACGTCTGATTAAATTTGACATGTTCTTTGAAGCATAACATCCTGCATAGCTTCAATTTCATTACAGATATTTCTTTTCAGTTCTACCAAAGTTCGGGTCTTTGGTACGTACATCCTGCTTTTCAGCCAGCCCCAAAGAAAGTCGTTATATCAGGCGACCTTACAGACCAGCTGAACATAGTGTTCCGAGAAATCAAACGCTCATAAAAAAGTCATTCCAAGAGCGTTACGAAAACTCTAGCATTATGACTTGCTACGCCATCTTATTGTAACCAATATATAATGACATAAAAAACACAAGAACTTTGGAAGAAACTGAAAAGAAATATATGAGATGAAATTGAAGCTATCCCGGAAGTTATGCTTCAAAAAAGGCAATGCAAATTTTATCAGACGTATTGTATATATGTATTGTAATAAATAGAGCTCATTTGATCGACATGTTATTTCATTAAAAAACTCCCATTCTTCCTCTTTCGAATGTATTTTTTGTTATATTCTTACGTTGAAACGATAAAAAGTTATTAGCAAAATAAAATAGGTCATCCATTTTCGCACTTACTAGTATTCTTATATCAATAGCGGAAAGACTATTCTAATATTCTAGTAGTAGTAGATCCACACCGACCGTACCCCACACTACACCATAATCCACAAGTATACAATAAATAATAAGACCCTACAACTTATGATTGTGACAACGTATATGTAGAAATAGGTAAAAAACAGTCAACTGTTGTTTAACACTGAAAAAAGTAAAAAATATTTAATTTAAGGAAACTAAAAAAAAAATGCAAAACACGTGATCAATTGATACCTTCTAACTCGTGACTTGGCGTTTTTCGTATTCCGGCACTAGAATTTTTCACTACGTCTAAGGAATAGTTTTTAATCATTTTTAGCTGACGGCACGACACGACGATGCTATTAAAGGGAACTAAAATTGATCACGTGATTTTCGATAATTTATGAAGACCCGTTAGAGCATCTTATAAAAAAACAGATAACACTTACTCAGGTTCTCAGATCGGAACTAGGAACTAAATATTTCTAATAGAATTTCATCGGTCTTGAGCTAAATTCGCTTCCAGCTGTTGACAGGGGCCTGGGCACCTTGAAATTGATTGAGAACTTTAGCCTTTTATAAGAGTTTAAAGCCTTTTAAGGCTTAACGCCTTTATGGAGAGATGACTCAATTAAAAGACATCAATTCACCATTGTATAAAGGGCTTAATAGTGATTTATGCACCAAGGGTGTAAAGTGAGTGTTTTAGTTCCGGCATGAACGTATTTCCCGATCGCAGCGAGGGACACATTGACACAAGGGACTGAAACACACTTTACTTCCGAGGTGCAACATGTTTTGCACAAACGGACACATTTTTTAAAAAAATGAAATGTAAAAAACTAGTATACTAGAATAGTAATTGGCCATGAAGCTTTTGCACCCTATTCGACGCGTAACGTAGATATGTCTCCGATTAAGTAGAACTTTTGACATGTTGTTTCTAACACCAAAATGAAAATCTGTACCAATAAGCTCTCTAGGAAATTTTCGGAAGAAACGGTGTAAAGTGACTAACCTACAAAGTTTTATAGCTTTTCCAAAATATGTGTAGCATGAAACTAGATACATATTTTATTTGAGTGAAGATATGGGTAGAGTTTATTTCACTTATTTGCAACATTAAAAACGTCGGCATTTTTGACGGCGGTAAACTGATCAAAATCGCCTATGTTTCTTGTGTTGCAAATAAGTTTCAACTGAACTTTGCAAATAGTCGTGTGTATGGGAAGGACCATAAGGAAGTAAATCTTTACAATTTGCACCAGAAAATCACTTTAACGTTTATGTGAAAATATTACAACTAGTAATAAAAAAATATAATATTTTAACTTTTTTATGCTATTTCAATATAAATAATTTTCACATGCACGCACGCACGCACGCAACGAAGCCTGGTAATTTATAGGAATGCAGAGTTGAAACCGCACCACCTAGGTATACGTTAATCTAATCACTAAGTTATCGTTTTTAAACAATATAAGTATGCACTAAGACAATTTAGATGTTCTAATATGATTTCCACTGAAAATAGTATTTCTGAATATTGAAAAGTAATATTGAATTACTTCAGACATGTGTAGTAAATAGTTTTTCAATAAAATGGTAATCAAGGTCTCCCCCTTAGAGCTCTGTAAGTAGTAGGTACAATACTCAGTCGAGGAATAGGGTAGTTTGCCCGACGCAGCATGAGCTCCTACATAGATAACATTACACCAGTAAGACCAAGCTGCCCTATTCTATCAGTGTTTACCCTCTACAACGGGGTATTAAAGGGCCCGCCCCCCCCCCCGCCCCCCCCGGGAGATACCATTTCACCAATAACATTTCTTTGTATTATTTCATATATACTTAATTATTGAAACGTAAGCTGGTGAGATATAACTGTGTTAAAATTTATATTTTGTTTAACATTACTTGAAACTAACAATATTTTCAGTCAAATGTAAGTTATTCATTGTATTGCAGCCAGTTTCCATTAATAGTTTTCTATTGTAACCAGACAGAAATGGGTTTTTTCGTTCACTTTGGTACACCCTGTATATGATAATTTGTGTTAATATTTCTTTTAAAACCGTTTTGAAAGAAAGTTAAATTTATTTTCCAAATCTAGTATTTGGAATAACAATTATTTCTCAAATATAATTATTGTTTCAAACCGGTTTTCTTTCCAGAGTAATCTTAGTTTGGTTATTATGCTAATGATAAATCGTTAATTGTGTTTGTACTCAATCAAGTAAGAGGAAAGTAGTTTACTTTAAATTAGTTTGATTTTAAAGCAAGTTGAAATCATTGATTCGTAGTAAATAAATATGTTTCTATTTGTTTAATAATTTACCGAATAAGTTATTAATTGATTTATTTTTAAATAATAATAATAATAATATATCTTTATTTAAGTAACATCATAATGTATATAAAAGTCGTAATAAAAGCTTCAAACAAAAATTTGATAACCAAGCAACATAAAGTGTAAATTCAATGAAAAACAATTTATAAAACACATTATATTAAAAGATAAAGAAAAAAAACACAATACAAACATAATACTATATATACACCAAACTCAAAAGGTCATGTCAAAAATTCTTGCAAGGAATAAATCGCTTGTAGCAATATTTCTTTTAATTTTATTTTAAACAATTTTAAGCTAGTAACTTCCTTAAGGTAACGAATGAGATGATTGTATATCTTAATGGGCATAACCGTACTCCATTACTGACACGGGAGAGTTTATGTTTTGGTACCAAAACATTGTTCGTATCTTAAGCTATAGTGTATATTGCGATCAGAAAACTGGGTAAATTGTTGGTTTGGTTGTTGGTTTTGACAAAAAGGCACATGATAAAATGTACAATGCAGGCACCGTAAGTATTCCAAGTACAACAAACAATTCTCTACATGAATGCGTTGAATGTTTGAACTGCATAGTCCTGATTTTTTTTTTGCATAATAAAAAGATCATTGATTTTGCTAGAGTTTCCCAGCAGGAGAATACCATAATTTAACAGTGACTGTACATGCGCAAAGTAATATATTTTATGTACTCCTAGGCTAACACAAGCACGAAGTTGCCAGACAACGTAGCATCTAGCGACATTTTTGTTAAGTCTTCAATGTGTTCAAACCAATTTAATTTACTGTCAACAATTAACCCTAACAATTTTATAGACTGACTATTTCTTATTGATGAGTTATCAATCTTTATAAATAAACTGAGATCGGGAGTGTTGTTAGTAAACATCAACATTTGCGTTTTAGTCCCATTAAGTTTCAATCCGAATTTGCTGCAGTAATTGGTCATTAGCGAAGTACACATGTTAGCCTTACTTGACAACTCATGTATATTATCTGTCATCGAAGCAACTGCCACGTCATCGGCAAATTGTGTAACATAAAGTCCTCTGTTACTTTTAAATGACTTTGCAGATCATTTATGAAAATTAAAAAAAAGAGGGCCCAAGGTGCTACCTTGAGGAACTCCAGTTGGTACCAACTTAGCATCTGACTGATACACTTTGCCACCTAAATTTAGTGTAACCATCTGCGTTCTATTACTCAGATAGGATCTAGTCCAAGAATTAGGTACTCCTCTTATACCATAATCAAACATTTTATTAAGCAACAACTAGTGGTTTACCGTGTCAAAAGCTCTAGACATATAAAAAAAAGACATTCACACTTTTATTATTATCAATATATTAGTACTTGGCCGTTTTAAATTATTTATTTTCGGAAATGTAGTTTAAAAATTATGAGAAAGTGATTCCCAGCCTTGTAATGTTTTATAAACATTTGTTTATACGAATTCACGCAGGGAATTTATTTAAATATGATGCGCGGAGATAAGCTGAAATAACGTTTGCTATGGACAGCGGTCGACCCGCTTGCGCGTCGCACAGATCCCCGCCATTCTCGGTCGGCGTTTGTGTATAAACTGAATAACACAGCTTGAAAGAGTAACTTCTGCTCCAGTGAGTGCTCAAGTAAGTAGCACTCAGCTCCTGATTTCCAGTGTACTCCACAACTAGGTAGTGCTAAAAATAATTTTGACCGTTTTTCTGTTTTTATTTGTATTTCCGCCATTTTACCGTTTGTGTCTGAATTTACTGCCTACTGTGTTGTCCGAAGTATCTGCTTTCTGAATAAGTCAGAGATATACGGGACATTCCGTGATTCATTGATAAAGTTGGGTTATCCATTCGATCTCTGAAAAGAGTACCATCTCAGTCGTAGTTGCATTAAAGTGCCGGTAAAATCTTTATACCTCGATCTCTAAAAGGTTTTCATTGGGTGCACGCGAAGTGACACCAATGAGGTTTTTATACATCGATCTCTGAAAAGAATCTCACTAGGTGCCCCGGGCTGTAATATGCAAACCGTTCCGTTCACAACACGTAGTCAGGAAGCCCCAAGAAGGGACGTCAATAGCTAATCTAAATATACAGCACGCTCGCGATTAGATAGTCATATATACCCTCTGTCCCTGGACTGGCCTGCACTTGTGTTTTGTTTGTACACTCCGCTACCGCTGACCCTACCTGTTGCACTGACCATCTGCCGTAATACCGTCTCAAGCATTAATGACTACAGTCATTAGCCGCTTGCTGTAAATACCGATGGTAGTAGCTGTCGTAACTGTGCTTTATTGCGAATCATCGCTTGTTTGTTTTTGTAGATGCTGATAGTAAATATTTGAAAGCAATACCGTAGTAGTAGTTTCCGTAACTTAGCTGTACTTGAATAACTGATCACTGTTTTTTCATTAAATAACCTCTTACTTGATTTTCTGTGGTTGCTTACTTGTAATATAGATTCATATTTACGTTTGCATCATAATATAACTGTTGTGTATATATTTTTTTTTACTCTTTTATGAAGCAGTCTTAAATAAATAGAGTAAATGAAGTTGAACTTCTGAGTTTTATTTAAAGCAATGATGCTGCTTGTACACCGAGAATCATTTTCGGCAGGTAAGGTGAAGTTGTCCATTGCTACGAAAACGACAACCACTCACATACAGACCACCTGGCATTCCGTTTCTTTACTGAGTTACCCTAGCTTCCATCACACCGCTGATAGAATAAAGTGGTGTCCCTACACCTTAAAACGGAAACTGGCGCTCGAGACCGTTACCGTAATAAAAAGTTCAAAGTACCGCTACTGTAGTGAAGGGTGCCAAAGTGACACGACCCACACACAAAAATAAAATACGATCACCAACATCTTGCATCATTAGACTCGATTATTTTGGAGCTCTGGGTTGTTGTGATTTTGACCCTCCTCACTTCTAGGAAATGGAAATGTAAAGGTGAGGGCATCGTTAGAAGTTTTTTTGCAAGGGGCCAACATGGTATGATTTTGAAAGCATTTTAAAATAGTTGTCGGATAGTGAAACTACCCTTAAAATTATACTCTTTGTTGGGGGTGTTATGCATGAAATTAAACACAGCGTATGTTGGTAAATATATTGGTAAAATCCTCAGTTAAACGGTGGGTGCAAAAAGTTGTAAAATTTTGACCATACGTTCACTTCGACATAATAGTAAAAAATCTTCCCTTTCTAGAGTACCTTCCTTGGTTTTGTTCAGCTTGATGGTTCCCCGCTTAAGCACAATACACCAATAGTTTTATCCCATTAGAGAAAAGTACGACATGTTTTTGAACCAAAAGAAAATAATAAAAAAAATTTGTTAAGCGTGCGTGCTTTGCATTATTCCCGTTATTGCAAAAGTAATAAATCCAAGGAGTCATCGGAATTAGAATATTATTATATTTATTGCATGATATAAATAATGTAAAACATAAAATATGATGTAAAACAATACAATACGTATATACAGGGTGGTCGAAGCATTGCTTCACAACAGCATTTACATAACAATTTTGTAGAAAGCGTTATAGAAAATAACCGCCTACCACCGATAAAGTAATAATATGAATATTTTATAGTTTTTTAATGAAATTTTATTATAAAACTTGAAGGAATGAATTCTCAGAAAAAAATACAATAAAAGAACAAAGATCCATTGTAAATATACAGGACATTTCTGTTACATTTATGCATCCCTACGTCACAACTATCGCCTCTACAAAAAATTGCATAGAATATTTACACACTTGTCTCCAAAACCCCATCGTTTGCTCCTTCTTCTTAAATCAAGTCAGTCTGTATTTGTATCATGGCCTGTATCACGTCAGTATGTGTCGATATTAGCTGGGGATAAACACTGTTGTGACAATTAGTAAAATATGGGTCCACTGCCTTCAATATTTATGTATTCTTGTATTTATTTGTCTGTTTGACATTATATTTTTTTATTTATTTCTGTTTGATGTTCTGATTACTGAATATTACTAAATACTACTAATTAAGAAATATTACGAACTGTGAAAATTACCCTGTTAATATTAATATTAATTTAAAATACGTTACATTTTATGGCGTATTCTTAATTCTTTGTTCTATCTACCATTAAAAGTCTGACATAATAAAAATGTTGACGTTACGTTATGTTTGTATTGTTCATAGGTTTCCATTGCGACATAAAAAAAATGCCCAGTTCTGTTCGGTTTATAAATAATTGAAAACAGATTAAATAATTTATATGGAAAATAAAAACTTTTCAATATTTTGGACTGTGGGTTTTATGCCTGAGGGAATGAAGTATCTGCCAAATATAAATATTGTTTTCATTGCGACCTAAAAAAATGCCCAGTTCTATTCGGTTTATATAATTGAAAACAGATTAAATAATTTATATGGAAAATAAAAACTTTTCAATATTTTGGACTGCGGGTTTTATGACTGAGGGAATGAAGCATCTGCCAAATATAAATATTGTTCTATATACACATTTTTCAATCTCGAAATGTGCCTCTTTCAAGAAAAGCACTAAATTTAATAAGTATGTCTATGCTTTGGCCACAAACCCGTGTATTGATTTACTTCAACGCAATAATTATCACCTCCTTCATAATATATCACACTCTGCACAAGCACACTAAAGAAGCTGAAGCAATAAAATTAAATAAACACAGGAAATTGGCAACACACATCATGCAGCTCTATGATTGAGATGTTTGATTACTGGCCTGATTATCAGCATCCACATCCAAGTCATTTCAGTAATACGTTATTAGATTATTATCAACCAGGAAAGATTATAATAATATTGGAGATCTTATCCATCTTAAGATGATCATGGCATTAACAAAACCTTATGATTAAAATGTGTATATGTCACTCTACCTAAGGATCATATATTTGTGCCGGAAAAATGTTTTTTAAAATGATTAAGCTTTAAAATAATTCTGATTCGCATTGGTGTGAATTGTTATTAGTGGATAAGTAAGTCAATAAAATATTTCCTTCGCCTGAGTGAGTGAAGACAGTGGCAGGCCATTTTTTTAACGGAATCGAAATCATTTTGCAGGAGAATGGGATTGTTATTGATTCCTTCGATTTTCTCTACTTTTCTAACTTAAAGTAAGTCAATTTCAGAAATAGGAACTTGAAAGATTGAGTTTTTTTAAAAACCGCTACAAGAAGTAGTCGTTTGGAGTAATGTCAAAGGATCTTGGAGGAAATTGATGTAAAGCATCTTTAAAAATGTCTATGCAGTAAGCTGAATGCGCTCGTGCTCTATCTTGTTGGAAATATCCAAAAGCTATTTCATTGGTATCAAGCTGATTAATGAAGGGGATTAGAATCTTCACGATATCGGTTAAAGTTAAAAAAAAAATGGGACAAATAATTCCTCTCTTATTAATGGCATACCAAATACCAACTTATACAAATATTTTTATGTAACACAGTCAAATGATTATCTATATGTTTAATATTAAGGCTGGGAATCGAATACGAATAATTCGAGTATTCGAATATTCGAGTATTCGAATACGAGTTATTCTAATGGGAAATTATTCGAATATTCGAAATATCGAATACTCGAATATATTCGAATAGGTATTCGAATACTCGAATATATTCAAATATTCGAATAGATACCCGAATACTCGAATACTCGAATATCCGAATATACGAATACTTGAATATTCGAATATATATTCGTATTCGAGTATTCGAATATTCGATTATATTTGAGTCAATTTGAACATTAAAATATATTATTAAATTATGTACGAATAGGTATGCAGTATGCATCCAACCAAAGTAGGTAGATAGTAGGTATAGGTAGGTACTTATTCTAAAATCCAAATATATAAATAGACCACATTAGTGGCACGTTTTACTCCCAGTCAAACTATTTCATCTCTTTCTCGCCTCGACCTTATTCTTACTGTACTAAGGCAAGGGTTAAAATTAAATTTTAAATTTTAGAAAACCTGTAAATATTTAACTATTGACTTTTCATGTATTTGTTTTACCTTCACATCTGCGATTTTTTAAAGAACATTCTAATTTTAGAGCACTTTTATTTTTTTCGAAAAGGAAAAATAGTTATGACACAGAGGTATAATAAAATAGCTCTGTTTTCGTTTTATTTAAGCTTCAATAGTTAAATGTGAACAATAGCGCCTCAATCCTAAAATAAAATACTAACTAAATAATTCTGACCCTTAAAGCACATGTACAGGAGACATACCCTATTGTGGGTATGGAAAGCAAATCAAATTGCCTGCTTAGTGGATTACGTCATGACTACTATTGTGGTCTATCCAACCAAATACTCAAATAGAGTATTCACTATTCACTAGTATTCAGTGCTATACCTATTAATAATGAATATTCGAGGATCCGGATTATTCGGATACCTATTCGAATAATTCTGATTATTCGAGTATTCGAATATTCGAATTATTCGAATAGGTATTCGAATAATTTTAATTATTCGAATATCCGAATACTCGAATAATTCGATTATCCGAATAATTCGAATACCTATTCGAATAATCCGAATATTCAAATATCCGAATAGTTCGAATATTCGAATATTTTGTCGAACGAATATTCGCATACTAAAATCTGGAAAATTCCCAGCCTTATTTAATATTAGTGGTTTTCGTGCTGAATAAACTGATTGAAGTTACCTTAACTGAATACAATCTATTTCATAGGAGTTCTTTTGTTAGTGTTCAGTCTTCCCACACTTGCCAAAAAAGTGAGTGCATTCAGAATTTCCTTCACCCCTCGAGAATAAATAATTTTTACGAATAGTTAATTCAGTTCATTCTGTTGGTGTTTACATAACCTGATATGAGATATGAGATGAGATGGATCTAAATAAATTAATTGATACAAATGTGGAGGTTCACGTATTTGATCCTATCGATCAGACAACTTATACGTTATATTTAAGTAAGATCGATGCAAATAAGTGTAATAAAGGTAAGTATAGGATAATATTAAAATGGTAAAATTTTCCGAACAGCGTTTTTTTTTTTGGACGAAGCATTTGCACATTCGTTACTATTTCATGCCAAAGTAATATGTGCCAAAAAAAAAAAAAAACAAATAATTCGAATGAAATGCATGCTGTGTCTCAAGAGGATGTTGTGTTAGAAACGCAGCATGAGACTGAAATGAGTAGTGGAGACAGCCGGGGAGGCAGTTGGACAGTAAATGAACCAATTGCATTAATTACTACATATGAAAGTTTTTGTAACGAATTTGAATATGCAAAAAGCTTGTGTTGATATATATTGCCACCAATTGTTAAGTCTTGGTATTGTAAGAAGCGCCGAAAGACGTGAAATGAAGTGGCGAAATTTATTGCGCACATACAAATCTGTTAAAGACAATAAAACATCAACAGGGCGTGGTGCAACTATCTTTTTTTTTTCGAATAAATGGATGATATTTTGGGTTCCAAACCATCTGTCAGTTACAGTCACACTTTTAATTTAAGTTCAGGTAATAATAATGATAACAGTAAAGGCGATAATCTTGGAGAAATACCAGTTAGTGTTACTAATGGAAAAGAAAATAATTGTGAAAATAATGAAGGTACAGAGATAGAAGATTGTGCAAATACAGCTCCACAACAAACACAAAAAGACCGAGGAAAAATCATTCAGCTGAATTGAGAGCTAAAAATTCATTATTTTAAGAAGAACGAAGAAGATAAAGTTGCAAATGAAAACAGAAAAGAGAAATAAATGGATATGCAAAAGAGAAAGTAAATTGGAAGAAAGGAAAGTAGAATTGCTAGAAAAATACTTTAATGAGATAGTCTAAGGCAGAGCTGGCGAACCTTTTCCAGCTTGCGTACCATGAAATCAAAAAGAGATAAATCAATTGTTACCACTAAGATTGAGCCGTCAAAGGAAATAAATTTAACTCATATATGTATATACCAATTTCCGAGCCAATTCATGTCAATTTGGAAATTATATTATTTGATTTCACAATTTTTTGCGTGTCCTCCATGCACGTGTTCCTTAAGTTTGCCCACCCTGGTCAAAGGCGATTTGTTCCTACATAATATTATTTATTATTACCTAGATATTTATATACTTGTTACTTTAAAGTATCAAAATATTTTGTTCAAGACTATTGTTGTTTAGTGTTAATAATTAAATCTTTGGTTACTAGATAGTTCAGATATAAATTTTTTGTTAACCTGGAAATATTGAGTTATTTTATTGGAAACTATATTTATTTGCTTCTAATAGTTAAATCTTTGATTACGAGATAATTAGGATATTATATTTTTGTTAAGTTGAAGACAGTGCTTGAAGTATTGAGATGTTTCGTTGAAGACTGTTTTTATTTGGTTCCAATAGTTAAATAAAAAATATTTTATATTTTCATAAACGTGCTTAAATTTTTAGATATATACAATAATTGCAAATATAATAAAAGGCAAATAATAACTTATTCTTGAAATAAAAGATGATACTATAAAATTAAATTTTCTTTGTTTTTGAGAGAGGTGTCCGTTATTGTTATACGGAGGAACAATCCATTTTAAAGAAGCAGGGTATGCACTGTCTCCAAGTAAGAAATAATTGCTGAAGAAATCCTTATCTTCACTGGTTCTTTTATACATATCTAATTTTGTTAAAAGTTTGGCATCGTGGATTCTACCTGGTTCAACGCAGTATATATTAGTAAAAAAACTTATTTTAACCTTGTGTAACGAAATTGCAAGCCATTTCATTCCAGTTTGTTGTTGTCCGCGATGAATTAAGTTTCTACCAGCCTAGTCCAGATGGCGCCACTGATTCCTACTGGAACAGTTGGTTTTGTAGATTATTGCACTAAATATCTATCTATCTTTATTGCATATATTCTGCTCTCAAATGTTTGTCTCTTTCCAAACTATAACCGAGTTTAGGTGGGAGAACAGAACGGGGCTTCTTCCTTCTTACTAGTGTAGCGTTCTGAGACAAGCGGTCTGGTAAAATTTATATGTTTTCTGGTATTATCGTGTAATTTTATGATCATCATTATTTAAAAAGTTGTTATATTAATTTAACGTACCTTTGAGGTAATTTTCATAATAATATATTAATTAACGCCTTGGGCGAATTTACTTTTCGATGATCAGTTCACCTTGGTTGTTCTTTGAAACAACCATCATTAATATTGATTAGTATCGATTTATCGTACCTTGTTGGCAATTTATCTCATATCCCTCTGATATTGTAATAATTTCGTGTGCTAATTTAAACTAACTTTCGGTTATTGTAAATTTTATATTTACCTGACGACGAATGTCGTCATTTTGTATCGTAGTTAATTGTTTTCTTTCTTTGTCTGTTGATGTTTTAGGTCACTTGGCTACGTTGTTAGCTCTGTGAAAAGTGGTGACTGGTGACATATGGAAATTGGTACCTTTTGGGACTAAACCTATTTGTTTATAACCTTAGTGAGAATTACCTAATGTGGTGCATTTGTTTTGTGGTGGATCATTTTATACCAATACATATATTTACCAACTAGACCTCAGTAACGTAAGGTTTTTCTAAATTTAAAATATCGAGTGCTTACTTTAACGTTTACTTAGTATTTAGTCAGGAACGCTGCTCTAGTGGAGCCTTGCCTAGTTCTCTGGCAAAGATACCTGCCTAGTTATCTGACAATTGATTAACTTTTAATTATCTTATTAATTTTATCTGGAATTCATTATTACCTCTCTGCGAGGAGCTAATAAATAATTTAATTTAACGTCACCTTTAATTTTAAAATTATCATATTGTTTTATATTTAGCAAATATTTATTTATGTTATCTTACTGGTTGTCTGTCTGTATACAGACATTCTAAATTCTATTTTCTCGAAGATTACCTTCTTTTAGTAAAGAATATCTTAAAATATAGTGAATACCTATTTCACTTTGTTTATTATCATAGCTACACCTAGTTTATTTGTTGGACTAGTATTTTTTTCTATTTAACGTAACTTTTATTGATACTTAAGTTAGTTGAAGTCTTCAACTTCCTAAAATATTGTGGGATACCGATCCTAGTTTGTTTAGTTTTCAATTTACTCAGTAAATTTGTGTTAACTCTCATATTTGGTCTACATAGCTGGACAATTCAAACGTCACAGCTTTTTGCTTTGTTTTGCCTAGAATACTGATCT
This sequence comes from Rhamnusium bicolor, assembly GCA_029963845.1. NCBI lineage: Eukaryota > Metazoa > Arthropoda > Insecta > Coleoptera > Cerambycidae > Rhamnusium > Rhamnusium bicolor. Next base: position 23,761 of record JANEYF010000438.1, read on the forward strand.
CATAAAACTCTCCCCTTTTTATGTAAATATCTGGACCAAGAGAAGACGATAACTCTTGGATCGAAATGATCATTATATACTGGGTGGAGCAGGAAAACGATATTTTATACAACTGGCATTTCGTCTCAAGGGTAACTGCAGTACTGACAGTGGTGATTCAAACTGTCACCAAACCCATTTCTTAAGAGCTTAGCCGTTGGTGGATTCTTCGCTGGACTAACCCATTTGCAGTTACGTAAGATCTTCGTCCCCAGAGAACGTTAATATTTGGTCAGAAGAATTTTTGTAATAGATCAGTTACCTTTTTTTTATTTATTTCTTGGTCTTCAACCAAAACTAGGTTTTTTAACTAAAAAAGGCCAGTCTTAGCTTATGTAAATTTTTGTATTCTTACTTTTTTCCTTCCCAACAGAATTCTAGTATTAACGTTATCTTTACTTTTTAAAGTAAACTTTTAATTATTTGGTACTTGCAAAAGTCCCGGCGCCCAGCCTAGATTTTGGTGAGAACTCAAATCAATCTAAGCCCTTATTCACGACCTGCTAACTGAGCTACAAGAAGTACAACCCCCAGCTACTTGTGTTATGCCAGCAATTGGACGGTGGATGTTGCAATAGAAAACTGTGGTATCCTCCTTTATTATAGTAATATTCCTGATTGTTTTTGGATCTAGTTATTTCAGTATGAGTACCATCGATGCAGCAACAATATAAAGGGTAAAACTTCCTACTCATTCGGAAGTGATTGTTGAATTTAGCGTGTAAGTACAATGGAACTATTGTTTCTACCAACAACGTCATTCTAGTTCTTTTTTTTTCTAGGTTTATCTTATCACTGCATATGTCGCTATATAACAAAGAACTATCGCTACTACTACTGCTGCTGCTGTCAATTTCCAATACTGGTGTTTTTAGCAAGTTTTCCTAAATTCAGGTATATATAAAAAAATATGAGTTCATTTACCTATTTTTTTCCACGAACCAATATAAATTTTTCCATCTTGAAAACCTTTCAATGCGCCAAGTAAAATTTATAACTTAACCTACACTTATTTATCAATCTAATCATAAATACAGATAATCAGTCGTTCTTTTGGAGAGTGAACTAAAGTGAATATGCCGTTCACTTTCATTTAAATTACTCTCAGTACATTCAGTTTATTCAGCACGAAAAAAACTAGTATTATTATTGTCAGCATGTTAGATCATTTGTGAAGAAGTAAATAAAACGAACAAATAATATTTAAAACGAGCATTTCCATTATCATCACTCTCCACTTGTTTTTCAGTTCGTCCGTTAGTCATTTACAAACTATTAAATTATACGCTAGATACAAATGCAATTTTTATCACGTTTAAGACACTAAAATTAAATCTATGAGAGAACAACTCGTAACAAACTTAATTATAATGCTCTGCATGTTTGACTATTAAACCAATAACATGTTGTGGAAATATTAACAGTATTACCAACAGTTCAGAAGTAAACTAAGTTTAAACAGTGTAATTCGATCACCGTGTCAGAGCCTTTGTCCGAGTACTTAACTGTGTCACTGTTTATATTCATGTAACTCATGTAACAAATCACAAAGCTTAAATCCCTTTTCTCGATTACGTTCTCTTTATTACATAGTTGACATCGTTTGTATTCTATACGCCTGCCCTGAATTAAATTCTCAAGTAAACTGATTTTGCATTGACGCACTTGCATTATTTGAATCCAGTTTTTCTATCTCCGCTTTGAGTTGTTGTTAATTGTTTCACCGTACTTACCATCAAAGAGAACACAACAAATTTCAGTAGTACAACGAGAGAAAATTAAAATATTAAACTTAACTTGGGATCTTTATAAAATTTTTATTTTCTTTAAAAAACATACCGATATGTCCGCCATTTTTTTAAGATTGTTACCGCGTGCTAAAAATATTAAGATGGTTTCTCCTTTTTTTCCACTGAATATTTTTTTCTTATTTAATGAATATTTCATTTTATACTGTTCGACAGATTGTATTTCAATTATGATTTAAAAAAATCTGTTACCCTTTTTCAGTTTTATTTTTTATCATTATCCAAAGAGCCTCTAGTTGCCCACCGTGTGTCGTCGCACTATGGGACCAAATCGCCTTCCTCGGGTCAAGAATATCTAGCTTTTTTTAGGTCGAGTGCTATACTCCTAAAACTTGAAACAACTGCTAGGCATTAAATGACTCATTAAATGAAATAACCATAGTTGGTAATAAACGTTTATTTCTTAAAAAGAAAGCAGGTACTTGAACAACTTACATTTGTAGATAAAATATGTCTTTAGAAGAACAAAAATTTTATTTATGTTTGTACTAAAATTATTACTAAAGCTGGCCGAGGTGGCTGGAGTACAGTCACGGTCTTGCGCTGGCGTCAGACATGCCGATTTAGAAGTGATTTACGTTGCAGTCTTATTTGAAAGGTTAATGCGTGAGGTTGTACCTATAAATTATACATAATGTCAAACGCGCCAAAGGGTAAAAAACGACCGTACGCGGACACAGTGAATAAATTTATCGGTGAATTTCCGGATTTATTCTATGACGGATGCAAAATAATTTGTAAAGTTTGCAATCAAGACTTAATGTGCTGGCACAAAACAGATTGTCGTCGTCATATCAATACCGTGCAACATCAGAATAAAAAAAATGGCATGCCTTTGACAACTCAGTTTATGTTTGATTTATTGTTAATGTTAATAGCCTGTAATATTCCGCTACACATACTGGATAAACAACCATTTCGGGAGTTTTGGAATAAATACAATCCCCAGGTGAACTTACCAAGTCGTACATCGTTACGTAGATATATTCCAGCTGTTCGTGAAGACACTGTAAATAGGATTAAATGTGGATTAAAAAATACACGGCTCTGGTTATGTATTGACAAGACGACAGATTGTAAAAAAAATTGTATTTTAAATATTATAGTACGTGTACTGGACCCTCTTAAACCAACATTTCCACTTTTACTAGCTAGTAAAAGACTAACTGCATGTACTGGCGAAATAATTACGCGTGTGGTGTTGGAGACATTCGAAAAATTTGAACTTTCAACAAGTCAAGTATTGATGTTTGTGACTGATGATGCCGCAACACTGCGCGTGGTAGGCCATTCTCTTCAAAGAGACAATTGTTGGTTTTTACATGTTACGTGTAAAGTGCATCCGTTACATCTTGTGGCAGAAACGATTCGAAAATGTTTTCCAGAGGTAGATGCATTAATAGCAAATACAAAAAAAATATTTCTGAAATCTCCTAAATGGCTTCGAGCATTTCACAGACAGTGTCCTGGTATCCCTGAACCATCAAAGCCAATTCTTACACGTTGGGAAACGTGGTTGAAAGCGGCTTTTTATTATGCTGAATATTTTCAACAAATAAAAGCTGTGATACTACAGTTCAACCCTAACGTGGCTGCAGCTATTAGGGAAAGCCAGAGAAGCTTTCAAGACGTTTCCCTTGAAACAGATTTAAAAACTATTAATAACAATTATTGAGGACTACACGACGCAATAGAAAAATTGCAAAATAGTTCGTTGTCGTTAGTGGAATCGCTGCAAATCGTGGACGACGTAAATACACAGCTACAGGCTATAAATGACACAAAAAATAATCGCGTTAGTGAAAAATTCGAGAGTGTATTACAGAAAGATCCTGATTTTAGCAAATTAAGACAAATTTGTGATGGTGCATCTACAACTTCGTTAAGTGAGTTCACAGATTGTTTTACTTATGCCTGTATTACATCCGTAGATGTCGAACGGCCATTTTCAAAATACAAACATACTTTTTCACCAAAGCGAACATCGCTGACCGAGACAGCTGTAGAAACATACCTGATGCTATTATACTATAGATCTTCCCCACTTTGTGATGACGACAACCAAACTACTTCATAAATCTACTTAAAAGGGTGAGTTTTATACAAATTTTTATAAAATGTAACATTATTGTTAAAATTTATTTCCATTTATTGTACTTATTCAAGTATTATGATATGATGTAAACATATGAGTCATATGACGGCTCTGTCGGCCAGGTGACCTCGGCCAGCTTTAATTATTACTAATAATGATGAACAATAAAAATGAACAACTGACTCAGTTGCGTTAAAACAGACAATCAAATAACACCAAACATGTAGGTAACAATTTAAAATAAACACCTAATAATTAATAGTTTATCTGATGATGGTGTAATAAACCGAAATGTTAGAAAAAAAAAGATAAAGCACATGTGATTCTCAGCCAGGAGTTGTGGTCCCATCTCGACTGCCTTATAGAATACAGCATCTGCATCACATGAAACACATAACATCAAATTTACAGTTTCTATGATTTATTGTTATATTTATTGTTTGCATCCATTTTGTGCTTGGAGCCATTTCTATTAAATATAATTAATTTAACAGTTTTATATTGTTGCTTACTATAAAAAGAGTACTATGTATAGGGTAGTTAAAAAGAAACTTTCTATTTTTTTAGACCTATAAGTAGAACATAATTTAGATATCACATTGAATAGTATTTTTGAAAAAAATACTGGCCACAAGTTAAAATTGAAGTATAAACTGACGTAGTAAAGCACTAATCTAAAAATGTTAATTTTGCGGATAGCTGTGACATCAGACGCAGATGCCTTATAGGTGTCTTGAATTGTATATACCCGGCACCTCCACCATATAGCAAATGTCAAATATATTTTTTATGCACCAAGTTAAAATTGAAGTATAAACTGACGTAGTACAGCAGTAATCTATGAATGTTGATTTAACGGATAGCTGTGACATCAGACGCAGATGATTTACAGGTGTCTTGAATTTTATATACCCGGCACCTCCACCATATATAGCAAATGTCAAATATAATTTTTATCTGACATATGTTCGCTAAAATACTAATTATGTTTTCCATTCACGTCGTCGTATACCGGATGTCGAGATCAATTTTTTTAACTAGAATAAAATTTTCAAATTTAAAACGCACGTATGAATGGGCTAATTTTGACGAACATGTATTATCAATACCACTTGTGTCATCAATTTTGGATTTTTAAACGGAACACCCTGTATATTTAGACATATTCTGATTATACGTGAATTTTTTTATATAATAAATCAAAATTTTTGACCCTCAATTTTTATGAAATTCTAAATTAATGATTGAAACTCTTTGTGTAATGAAAATTTTCCAAGTAGGCACTGGATAATTTTTGATATTTGGGTGCAATATGAAGCAAATATTATTTATTATAATAAAATTATTTGAAAAACTTCAAAATAATTTTTTCGTGACTTTTGGGCAACAATTACTGATTTTTTCAAATATAACCCCTATTTTGTCCTTCCCTGTATGAATCGTCATAATTTAGGCTTTAAATTGGAGTAAGTATAACGGATTTCATTTTAAATGAATTGTGAAAAATTTAATACTTTTGGTCTCGTATGTAAGATATTAATCTAAAACATTAAAATAATTTGCAAATAAACTAAGTTGCTTTTTGGAAATAAATGGAAATCACATAATATTATTTGAACTGTCAGTTTTTAATAACTAATTGATTGTTTTTCCTTTACGTTTACTGTTTTAAAATCCATTAAAATGTACACACAAAATGAAAAATTCGACATGTTATTAATTTACGGCGATTCCGGAAAAATTTCAGAACTGCTGAAATAAATAACGGACATTTTCCAAACAGAAGGCACCCGCCGCAAAATAGTTTCATAACTATTACTAGAAGCTCAATTTAGAAAAATTGATCAAGTAAATGATAAAAATGAAGGGGGAGAGGAGACTGAAATAAATGTATTAGCCCTTGTTGATATCGATAGGACTGTACCCTCTAGAAAATTGGTGATGAAGTAAATATTAGCCACAAATATGCAAGGAGGATTTTAAAGAAACATAATTACAAAAACTATAAATATCAAATAAATCAACATTTATATGAAAACGATTTTGAAAGAAGAGTGATATTTTGTGACTGGGCTATAAGTAACATTAGAAGAAATAATGATTTTGCCAGGCAAATACAATTTTCTGATGAATGAAGATTTACAAATCTGGGATTATTCAACTGGCAAAATACTAGATACTGGGCACAACAAAATCAACACTTCATTAGAGAGGGAATCCATAAGTATAAAAGTTGATTTAGTTGATATTAAAATTTTTGTGATTATGTTTTTTTGTGATTTATTTTTATGAATAAATTCTCATTTATTTCCAAAGTGAACTTGGTTTATTATTATTTTAATGCTTTAAATTAATATCTTTCATATAAGACCTAAAGTTTTAAATTTGCCACAAGACATTTAATGAAATCCGTTATACTTACACTAATTTAAAGCTCAAGTTATGACGATTCCTTTAGGGGAGGAAAAAACAGGAGTTACTATTTGAAAAAAAATAGTAAATGTTGCCCAAAAGTTAGGAAAAAAATTATTTTGAATTTAAACAAATAATTTCATTAGAATAAAATATATTCGCTTCATATTGCACCTAAGTATCAAAAATGAATCATATGATATCCAATGCCTATTTGCAAAATTTCATAAAAAATTGAAATAAGTCCGCCATATTTGAGGATAATATTAAATATTTTGATTTATTACATGGAAATTTTCATGCATAATCAAAATATGTCAAAATATACAGGGTGTTCCATTAAAAAATTCAAAATTGATGACACAGTGGTATTGTTAATGTATGTTCGTCAAAAAAGCCCATTTGCTTCTCATACGACTGACACATGATCTTGATAACACCCGATATATAAGGAATTGTTGAGAATGTAAAATTGCTGCAGGTAATTTAAAAATATACAACTATAAACTGCGTGGTTTATATCCTACTTCCATATTGGAGTGTCATATATTTTCTGTTGCTCCCACGGGAATAATCTTGGAGAAATTTAAGGTCTTGAATATATTGGGGTGGGGAGCTGTGAACCACCGATTGATATATTGATTCCCAAAGGGAAGAATTTTTTGAAAGTGTTGTCGAATGTAAGATTATTTTTCATTCTTTGCAGGATGTCCCACAATAAATCGTTATACTATACGAACAGCTCTCCTGCCTTTTTAGCCCTAAATAAATTCTTATTCATCTCCCTTTCGCGCTGCAGAACCATTTAAATATTCAATTAAGTACATTTATAACTGAAAATTGTATTTTTGTAAGAATGTTAGGCACCTATACCCAAGTACAACTTTAAAATAAATATTAAGATATAAAATTGACATGTAGTGAAACTATTCCAAAAGAACGCACAAGATTTTTATATAAATAAAATAGTTTGATACGATATACAGGGTGACCCATCTATCCTTACTCGGACCACGGCTACTTGGCTAATGAAGATTAAGAAAAAATCCAATTGGAAGTTACTGGACCATAAATGAGCTACATTTTAAAATTATTTTTGAATGTACAGGGCTGGACTATTTAAATGGACGGTCCTGTATATTTTTATTTTTCGATATCATATGCAACGTTGCCAAGTTATTCACATTTTAATAAAATTTAATGGAAATCATGAACACAGAAAAACTCAACAATTTGAGATTGATTAAAAAATCCAAGTACGCAAACAGCTAAGATATGTACTAAAATTTACGCATTATTTAGGTTAATTTAAAATGTACAGAGTGTTCTGCAACAACGATGCAATTTCGTTATTTTCAAATCGCTAAAACTCATTTTTTTTCAAACGTGGTTCCATAGTGTAGAAGCTTATTTAATGAGCTTTCCAATAATACCATATGGACAGAATGCTTATTAACTAAATAACGTAAAAATTTTAAATACTTACGTGAATCAACTTAATATTTTATTCATAAGGACTAATAAATAAATTAAAAACCAAACTGACTATAATAGCTGAATTAATTCAACTTAAAAGAAATTTCATTTTACGAAATGGTCGAAATGTCTCCCATTCTGCTAAATGCATTTTCGTGCTAAATCTTTTATTCAATTTTCTAACTTTACCTTCACTCAGTTTTATTTTCAATAAAACAAAGCTAATCCATTTTGTTTAGATAATTTACAAAACCAATAGTGTTAAAAAGTACTTTCAATGTTTCCAGATATTAAATTCAATGTATTAGTTGCTAAATGTCAATAATATTTTATTTTGGGGACTGTCAAGATAAAATATTTTTAAATAAAGAAAGACAAAAAAAAAAAAGTCCTACAACGAATTGTCGACATTTCTCAAGAATTTTAATAAGTTATTGTTATTATTCTCAAGTTGTACGTTACAATTTCAATATAAAAATTATTATAATTATTTATTTATTTATTATCTTATATTTATTTTATTTATTTATTTATTTACTTACTCTATTAACGGGAAATAAGAATGAGAAAATTTTTCAAAAAAGAATAATCATACGTAGGGCAGAAATTAATGGAACGTGCTATTTTTATTAATCAGAAAAATATCAACTATAATTTTTCATTCTATAAGTATTTTAAAAGAAATAAAAAAATTTAATAATAAAAAAAAAAAAATAAAACAATATAAAAATATAAAAATTTCAAAAGGATTAATACACAAGTAGCGCGACTTAGTTGAGTAAATTTGTAATTTGAGGGATTTGTAATCGTGTCGTTTCTCCATTTGCCTTGTGGTGGATGTCATTAGACCACAAATGGCCCAAAAGGGTCAGGACCTAGGTTGGGCAATTGGACATTTTTAAGTAATCCTAAATAGTGGTGTCTTGGAAGTAAACGTTGATTGGGAATTTGATTAATCTCTGGAATTATATTTTGGAGAAATTCTAATATTTGGTCAGTTAGAGTTCCGTCAAAAATTATTGGACTATGATATGGTTGCCCAGTACGCCTAACAAACATTGAAGCAAACCGCTCCTAAACACCCTGTCTCATAATGTGAGGATTTTCAATTGCCCAGTATCGAGTTTTGTTTCGATTAAATAAACCAAGGTTTGTAAATCTCGATTCATCAGTGAACAAAATGTTTTTGATAAAATTCTCATTTCTTAATTGGCGTAACTGTAACCAATTACAAAAGGTTATTCTTCGTTGATAATCACTCTCATACAAAAATTGATGCAATTGATATTTATAAGAACGATAGTCGTGTTTCTTTAAAATTTTCCTGGCTGATTCTTTGGAAACTGGTAACTCATGTTCAATTTGTCTTACCGAAAACAACATGCACTAAAGCTAATACATTAATTTCCATTTCTTCATCCACAATAAATCTTTCTTCAATTTCTATATCAGGTTCAGTTCTAAATTGATGCTGAAAAGAAAATGAAAATTAAATTCCGTTTTTTGAAAAAAAACCTAAAAATACTGGTACCTATCAGTAATTCAAACTATTTTCTTCTTTACAGTCAGGTCTACAACCTTACTAATAATTTCTATAGCCTACTTAGTAATTTTCTTACATCGCCTTCATCTGACGCGGCCATTTTGAAAAAATTAAAAAATTGTTCGTATCTCACTTATTTTTTGGAATTTTTAAAATATGAAAAAACTATTGCACTTAGAAATTTATGCTTAATGAGAAACCATTAAAAAAATATAGTCATTCCATTTAAGAAAAAAAAGTTGATGTCACTTCCGGTTTAACCGGATGTGATATTTTCATTCCTGTTAGTCTAAAAGTAGCCCACTATTGTCTAATTTATGTGTACCAAAAACCAAATTTTTAAATTCAAAAACAACCAAAGTATTGGGGGCGTACATTGACTCGTGGCCACCCGGTATATGTAACCCCTTTTGCAAAACTTATGGATTTCGGAGTTATCTGATTTTGAAGAGTGACAATACATGAGGAGCTTATTTTCAAAACACAATTTCCAAAAAACGATTTTTTAGGAGTAATTAGGATTAATTTTGTAAAACTAAACAAATATGTCCCATATATTTATCATGTATTTTAAATTACAGAAATTGTATTGGGCTAAAATAAATATACGGTCTTTAAAAGAGGTCATTAAAACGAGTTAAATGCCATCTATATTTCAATACATATTTTGTCAGAAATTGCGTTTTGAAAATAAGCTCCTCACATGTCACAATGATATTTGTTTAGATCATGTGTCACATGGAAAAGTTTATTGTTTTAAGAATACTGTTAATAATCGTTTTGAATATTGAAGACTGAATAAAGTTTTAAACGTGATGAGCAGGGAGAGGAAACTGAATTAGAGTCCAGGACCAGTAGCTACTACTATCTCATATAGTTTGCAGAAGGACATACGTAGATGAATAAAAGTAAAAGCATAAAATGAATAATGAAATAAAAACTGCCTAATACAATGTATTATTCAGAATGACGGAAGTCTGCCATCTCATGGTCACAACTAATATCCCGTTCTGCATTCGTGGCTGTTAAATTTGAGCGATTTGGTTTGTACATGTGCGTATTTACTATTAACCAATCATGGTGCATTTTTATGTACCACGTGGACCAGCACATGTTTGCTGCCAGAACTCGTGTCAGTGTTCATTGAATTTAGAATCAACAATGTATTGATAAACTTAAATTGAATGAATTCGAATGTGTTTTCAATAAATAAAATATTTTTAAGTACCTAACTATAGTATTTTCGTAAATTCTGTAGAGCAAAGGAATGCGGATTCAATGGCGTGTATGCATAGGAAATAATAATACAATAATAAAGATGAAATAATTTGACTGAGAGTACTTATGAACTCATATTGATTATTATTATTTTCTCTTATAAATCGATACATTTCATTTTAAAGTTTTACTTTAAAAAATTCACAAATGAATTATGTGATTTTCTTTATAAAAATTGTATTTACAACACCCAAATAAAAACAAAGAATAATACTCGCTGGTTTGTCTTACTCCAGACGTTTTCTCCTGTTTCTCGAAAGTATTTCCCGCGAGTAATGCGCACCATGTTTATAGGAATAAGATAAGTGGATAGTCTAAGATCAATTGCATTTTGATTTCCGTGTGTGTAGGTACCTACATATGTACTATCGAGGTATTCTCAACGCATATAGGTGATTTTTGCTTTATCGAAAGCGGAATACAGGAGTTTGTAAATCTTTTATTATACATTATTGTGAATATTGTAATATAATGAGAGTTGGGCAATGGGAGAACCACGAAAGAATTCAAGTTCATCAGTTAATGCCGGATGTTCTAAAAAAGTAAGAAGTCGAAAAAACCTGACATATAATGAGAAAAATGTGGTTTTAAATGTTTTTAAAGCATTAACCAGGGATCACCCAATGAAGACCAAAGATTATCTGGTAAGTAAATGTAGTGAGTATACAGGTATTGGCAAAAGTACAGTATACAAAATTCTAAAAGGGGGCAAGGTGAATGGAAAAGTTGAGCCACTTAAAAAGAGTTCTGGAAGGTGGCAGATAACCATCGATCATGATGCTAAAAACGGCATTCGTCGAAAAGTTCACTCCCTATTCATTCAGTGTTTACGTAGTGTATTATTAGTATGTATTATGTTCGTGAATCGTGAATTGTGTGTAGTTAAGTTTACATTGTTTTGGTGAGTTATTTCTTCATTCAGAGTTTATTGTTGATTTTACCAACTGCCCTACCTATACTAATATGTCCCTCTACCCATTCCCCGCCTGGCAAGGGATGCTTTTACCCACTCGTGGTCCTTGCCGGACTTATGAGCTATCGTATTTTTTGCAGTGAACAGTTTTATTTCTTTCAATTGTTATTGGCTAAATAAAGCTTCATATATTCTGAAATATTTTCAATTCCAGGTACATATTTTAGAGAACTAAATTTAATTATTCTGAGCTGATTACTAATTACCGTAATTTCATTTAAATAAAACTTTTAAATGTTATTATATTTAATGCAAAAATATGTATCTAAATCACATATATACAATTTTAAAAAACCATATCATTTTCAGATCTATCTATACTATGTTCAACGTTAAGTTAAGCCTCTGACTGCACCGCTTCACTCGGGTTCATGCTAATTAACTTTATTTTCTGTTCTCCAAGAGGCGCAAGTCGTCCAACAATCTTAACATTCGTCTCGTATAACGTATATATCAACTATTTTAATTATTTGGTCCACTTCCGGCAAGGTTTTTATTTTTATACAAGGCGGCCTGATCACCCAAACGAAAAAGAGGGGTGTATATAAATTACTTGGGACGCGTGTATAAATTTTATATTTTGCATGTGCCGCCTTGTATTGAAATAAATGGTCTTTCACTTTGATAAATAGACGACAAATTGTTTGTTCTCCTCTACAGAATTTACGAAAACACTATAGTAAATAATTTTTTCTATTACAGCCCTTGGAATTTTGCAACATCTTAAATTATATGGTTTAGAAATACTAAATGTATGTAGCTATTTTCCAAGTGTATTATAAATTCAAAAATGTGCTGCAATATATTATAACACACTTTTAGGCAGATTGTTGCACCTTTTTTTTAATAGTCAAATAACTAATTAAAGTAGTTTTAATGTTTTAGTGGTATTTGTACATTTATTTGCAAAACTTGGTCTTTGCATAAGGTGGATGCAAAACTTGGTTTTTGTTTTTGAATCCTGTAACTGTAATTATTTCTTAATATTATGTGATTTTTAGTAAAAATCTTCTAATTATAAATGTTTACAGTGTTATTTTTATCACAATATAAGTGGTATATCAACTAAATAATTGAAAAAATACTATATGCGCAATTTAAGTTCCAATTTACAAATTGTGATGTTAAAAATGTACACTAATGTAAATGGAAAAAGTCGTAGGGTCTCATGGGTAGGCCCTAAATAAACATTACCTGCTGTTGTTGTTGTATCATTCTTATCATTCTCATAAATTCGGTTACATGGTAATATGTAATATTTATTATGGCAAATTATCCTAGCCAACCATCGTTCCGTGAAAATAACTAACTCTATGCAGTCGTAAATGCAAGGCCAACTGTGTAACAGAGGAACAAGTGCTTAATTGCTGGTACATTATATACGATAAATCCCTACTTCCCGCAGAGATTCTAGTCGCACGACTGGCTGTATATATTACAGGTATAAAAATGGACTCACGCATACCAACTAATTAAGTTAAGTAAAGGCTCTTTAAAAAACATGAATTTTTTATACAACTGCTGGCTCTAAATGGCAAATACTTTCGCTACCTGGTGATAAAAATCCTTGATATAAAAATAACTTATTGAATATTACTTATAAATACTACTAATAAATACTTAGTTTTCCAGTATTTCCATTGAACAATACAATTTTTTGAGACATCCGAAATAAACCAATTACTCTCATTAAAGTCAGTAAATGTTAAGTATATGTAGAAATAATATTAACCGTAATGGCCAACCCTCGAATGTCACTTTATAGAAGCAGACAAGTCTAAATATGGTTCACCAGTAATTATTCTCAAGGGGCTCCCCCACTGTATTATTTAGAGAATAGTGACCCAGAAGTGATATTAAATTATATCCTCAAACTTTATGAATAATGTTTCAGATTTGTCGACAATAAAACTGCAGATTATAACATGGACTGTACAAATTAGGTACATACTCGTAAATGAAACGACAGAATTGTTATTTAACTACCTACCAATTTAATTACTCAAATATTTATGTGAATATATTTTATTCACACTAGAGCCTGTGGCATTACATATTTTGATTGGGAGGTAGTTTCATTATTTCAGTAACAAAGAGAATTAAAATATTAACATACCGTGCCTGGTAGTGTAAAGCCGAACTTGTATCATAAGTTTTTGTTTTCATACAAGCAAAATTATGTCCATTCCCCTTTTGTAATCAAATACAAATTTTAGAGTTGAAAATGGTTTTATAAAATTATGATTCTCGAGTTCTAGCAGGTTTTATCTCAGTTATACTGTAAAACAGAAGACTTAGTTACAGTTATGGAAGTAACACAAGTGAGTAGAGGATTTTAGGCAAAATATTACAGACAGATTTTATTTGACAGTTATTTTCATCAGTATAGTGAGAAGAGAGACTCTCTTACATTTCTGTTTTAATGTTTATTACTTTCTGTCTTGCCAAAGACATTTATTTAACACATTTAAAACCCAACCTGCATGCATGTTATGTGTTGTCAAATCATACGTAAAATTTAATTAGAGTGACGTAGAAGGGGGACCATAGCATCATAGCGCACAGTGTGCTTATCGTATCTAGCTAGTAACTGAACATGGCTAAGTGATGTGGGTTCGATCTTCGCTTCGCGCTCTTCGTGAACAATTACAGGCAATGAATACCATTACTCTGTAAATTGGATTAACTGTATTTCCAAACAATTAGGACTTGTTTTACTTCCTATATAGGGTGTTTCAGAAATAAATACTGTAACTTGGGGAGTGGGTAGATATTCGCGAAATATTAAAAAAAGCTAAATACAGTTTTCCCCTAAACTCCCTCCTTTGTGTTTTGATGTTTCGTGGAAAACTACGTCAGTGTTATCTTCACATCAAAGGTTCCAACCCACTCCTGGACTACGATGGCTTCACGGTCAACGGAACTGAATCTGTATTGTAAGGTTAGTGCTAAAATTAGATTAATAGGGTCAGATATTTGGTTTCTAAAAACTTGCAAATCTCGTTCAGTATTTCCAAATTTTGTTCAAGTTAAAATTCCAAATTCTTCACACATTTCAAATAAAGTTACAATGTTTGCAAAGCAGAAATGGCTCGCAATATTAACAGTAATCCAAACAAATTTTGGCAATTTTTAAATAATAAAAAAAATACGTTCATCATACCTATACACCATGATTGATAATAGTGAAGATGTACTGGGCTATGAGAATATTGTTAATATATTTGCTACACACTTTCAGAATTCGAATACACAACTCGATAAAAATTATGAAAACAAAATAACTGATTTAACTTCTGAAAACTTTCATATATGCGGTTTTTTTGGAAATGTGTATGAAAGTTTAAAAAAATTAAAACCGAAATTTACCACTGGATTAGACAATATTCCTGCATTTTCTATTAGAAACTGTGCCTATGTACTTGCATATCCTCTACCAATCCTCTTTAATTTATCCATTAAAACTGCTGTTTTGCCAAAAACTTGGAAAACCTCTAGAGTTGTCCCTGTTTTCAAAAAGGGAGATCGTGCCATAATACAAAATCACAGGCCTATTACTATAGTTAATAACTTCTTTAAAGTTTATGGAATTCTGGTGTCTGAATTTATATTCTTTTACATGAAACCTCGCATTACGCTTATCAGCATAGAATTATGAAAGGGAGATCAACTGTTACCAATCTGTTTTGTATCACGCAATATTTAAGAAATTCTTTGGATGCCGGGCTTCAGATAGATGTCATTTATACAGATTTCTCAAAAGCATTCGACAGACTGGATCTCAGTATCTTATTAATAAAATTGCAGTTATGAATTCTTGCAAAGTGCCACTTCTGGAGTTCCTCAAGGCTCGAATTTAGGACCCATACCATTTAATATCTTTATAAATCACATTATATCTAATTTAAATTTTAAGTATTTATTATATGCGGATGATTTAAAGATTTATTCTATTATTAAAAATATTGAAAATTGTTTTACCCTGCAGAAAGATTTGGAAAACCTTAATATTTGGTGCATTAAAAACAAATTACCATCTCGAAGTGTAATGTCATGACATTTTCTAATAATGCACAAACACTAAATTTTGATTATACTTTTAATAATATCGTAATTACAAGGCCTACTGTCTTTCGAGATCTAAGTATAATATTTGATGGCAAACTCTCTTACATAAATTGTGTTAATAGCATAACATCAGAGAGCTTTAAAGCGTTAGGCTTTATTATAAGAAATGAGTTTATAATGTAGATAACTGACATTGCTTTATAACACTTTTGTGTGATCTAAGCTTTAATATGCAGCTATTATTTGGTGTCCTTATTACAACATACATGTTAACAGTATTGAAGAGACACAGAGGAAGTTCTTAAAACATACTTGTTTCAGAGTGGATGGAGTATATGCAGCCATTGGATATCCGAATACATATAGGCTGGAAAGATTTTCTTTAGATAGAGTCGAAAAAAGACGGGTGAAATCTCAGTTAACCTTCTTGAACAAAATAATAATTAATGACATTGACTGTCCCGACATATTACGAATGTTTAATTTTCGTGTTCCCGAAGTAACTGCAAGGCAACATATGACTTTACTTTGGGTATACCTCATACAAATATTGATAAATTTTCACCTTTACATCAAATGTGCAATAATTATAATAAACACCAACATATTCTTGACAATTTCTCCTGCAATGTAGCAACAGTTATAAAATTGTAAAACAATATTTTCTTGAATAAATTTGCATATATTATAGGTATGTATATGGATATGTGTGTATATATGTATATATGTATATCTATATATGTATATATGTATAATATATGTATATATGTATGTTAGCAATACATCCCTCCACCATTCAGGAGCCTTCTATACTCCCGATTATATCAACCAGCTGTTGGGCGTTCGCGCTTAATCCGAGGATGAGCCAGTGGCATCAGCCTAGATGCGCGCTAGATGAAAAAAATCAGTCGATACTTTACCTTTGTGAATGAATTAACTTACGCATGGCAATAGATTTATGCCAAAGTGATTTTTTTTGTTTCATTTGGGGTAGAAAACCCCTAAACGCTTACATATATATATGTATATACGTATGTATGCATATATGTGTGCATACATTTTATAATAATTAAGTTTAAAGTTATGTTTTTAATGCTCTGTGTAATATTGTTTTTAACTTTCGTCTTTCTAAAATATTGTTTTATATTATAAAAACTAAAAATACTGGTACCTATCAGTAATTCAAACAACTATTTTCTTCTTTACAGACAAGTCTATAACCTTACTAATAATTTCCATAGCCTACTTACAATTAGTGGTTTTCTTACATCGCATTCTTCTGACGTGGCCATTTTGAAAAAATTAAATAATTGTTCGTATCTCATTTATTTTTTAGAATTTTTAAAATCTGAAAAAAACTGTTGCACTTAGAAATTTTTGCTTAATGAGAAACCATAAAAAATATAGTCATTCCATTTAAGAAAAAAAGTTGATGTCACTTCCGATTCAACCGGAAGTGATATTTTCATTCCTGTTAGTCTAAAAGTAGCCTATTATTGTCTAATTTATGTGTACCAAAAACCAAATTCTTAAATTCAAAAACAACCAAAATATTGGGGGCCTACGTTGACTCGTGGCCACTACTCGTATACTTAGAGTTGTCATCTCTAAGAACTGTGAATTGGACGCAGAAGCATGCTATACAGTTACTAGTTGCACTTTTCACATAACGCTCTATTAAACTTTACTACCCTATAGAGAAATAAATAAATTCATGCAGTGTGTAGCTAGTAGGATATTTGGAAACTAAGAGAAAGATTATTTTGACCTATATGAATTTATTGTGAAAACATAGATAAATACGTAATTTCTAACATTATCCACGAAATAGAAATTAAAACAATATAGCTCATCAAGTCAAATATATAATTAAAATTCTTGATTGATGGCTTTGAGTAAATTATGTGGAATAAATTCAGATTTATTCAAAAATATACACTTCTTGAACCGCTCATCTTCTTAGCTGCTGTCTGAAAGAATTATTCTCAAAATATATACCTACCAGTTTGATTAAAAAATGCAACACTATAACCTCATTGAGCAATTTCATCGACATTTTAGCAACGTTGTCCCCCCGTATGTTATTAAAGTGATTAAAATTACAACATTATGATACACGGAATAAAAAACTTTTAGTAATGAGCAAGCCGACCGCGATTTCGAATGTATGAATTCACTTTGTTAGGCATCCTGTCAATGAAATTATCAATGTTGGCTTGCGGACCTTGTAGTATCTCATTCTAAGCCTCTTGAATACGAAGCCGATAATAGTTCAAATTATCCGGGTAATGGAGTACATATTCCATTCTCCTACTAATCATATCCCAGACATGTTCGATAAGAGGCAGATTGGGTAACCGAGCCGGCCATGGAAGCATCACCACATTACGTTAGCTTCTTGTAGGAAGTTTGTCGTAACCCTTGCTGTAAGAAAAGAAAACTGATGTAAGTGATTTCTGAAAAATGACCGCTTGAAGTTTAATGTGATGAGAGTATCGTTAAAAATAAGTAAATTTTTTGGTATCAATTAAGGAATCCTCGTAACGTTTTAACCAATGTTATTAAAATTGCAGTACTCACAGTACTCAATTAGTGCCTTCATGTTCATGTTATTTTAGTTCTTGTTGTTGATCTATCCCATCCTAGATACAATTCTTTAGCTACGCTACGCTGATGATGGGCAATAACTCCGAAACATGTGTCCATAGTTGCATAACTGTTTTTCTTTTTTTTTTGATGATATGGCACTAAATATTTGTTTTATTTTGAACCTCAATAAATCTATCTTGTTTTGTTATTATTAAATACGAAGAGGATTAATGTCTATATATTTCTTTGTAAAATGAATGAATCGGTGACGGATCCAAGGGGGCAATGGGTGAAATTGCCCCTCCCCTTGTGCCGTCAAAAAAGAGTCTTATTAAAGATGGTATTAACATTATTTTTCGAAAATTCACATAAATCTTGTTTTCTCGCTTTTTTGTTCAAATTAATAGATACTTGCACGTGCAAAATATTTGCAAACATTTACGAATGCTTGCAAAATCAATTATCTTTAGTAGAAACGTCAAGTTTGCGCGATTAAAATGTGTTAGTGAATGTTTGTGATTGTTCCGTACAAAGTCAGCAGCATCAATCAAATTCGTTGTTTGTGCGCGTTTGGTGGGGTCGCCTAGCGGCCTAGCTTTCACAAAAATTATCCGGTGTGCAGATTTGAAGTTATAATTTGTATTTTGTTAACATAACTGCGATATACGCTGTATTTAAAGCAAGTTTTTTTGCTGGGAGCCATTATAAAAATCTCGATGAAAACTACTCGCACCCACGTAACAATAACAAATGTTAGCAAATCATATCTGCTCCGCAAACATTTGTTCAATGGAGACACATGCACATAAAATATTTGCAAGCATTCACGAACGTGTTGAAGTATTTAAAAGTATTCAAAGACATATGGGTATTAATAAACTAAAAATATTGTGACTGCAGTAGGCATTGGAAGTGAGAAAATGTGACAATTTTACATGTTCACCCCCAATATCTCGAAAAGTATAGCCGAACGGGAATTTTTTTCTCGTGTTCAGCAAACTAAAATGAGTATGTTGGGGGAAAAAAATTTTTTATTACACGTCATTTCTGGCATTTCTTATTAGGCATTTTTCAATATTTGTGTCAAGTGTTCACCTCCCCCTTTAGGAAGCTCCTGTATCCGTCCTTGAAATGAATAGTTTTGGCGCAAAGCTGAATGAAATAAAGTATGTTCTTTTTCAATGCTGAAATTTTATGCCTTTGTTTCTCACATCATCATCGGTTGTAATCACGGCGGTTGATTGATTGTTATGAGAAATGAGAAGATTTGCATTTGGAGACGAAAGACAAATGTGAACACGTCCTCCTGATTTTCGTTGATTAACTTGAACATTAATATGAATTAGTATGTCAACTATGAAAATCAGGAACATTCCTTTTGCATCGAAATTCAGGTAAATTGAAGTGTACAATTGCAAAATCATATTTATAAAGATCTTTTGTGGCAAAAATGCATCTTTTTTTAACAATAGAGTTCTTTAAAACCAATGATAAAGTGATGAGAAACGAACAATAAAATCATCCTCAATAGCGAAGGAACAAATTGGAAATGGCAAACTGATATGTGGTCTCAGGATAATTGTACAAACTCTTACAAAGTTCGTCACCGTCTTCTTTTCCTTCATTATCTTATTCTTCTTCTTCTATCTGGTTATGTATTGAGTATTTTTTATAATTACACACTTCGATAGAGACGACATCATTAATATTTAAGAAAATAGACAAAGTGTGCCAAAATTATATAACCAAACTCTAACAGCAAGTAGATGGGATCAATCTAAAGGCTCCTCTACACGTTGGCCAATGCGTGTGCCAATATCGCTGGCCAATGCGTATGGCCATCGTGTAGAGGGGACTATTGGTCGTATTGGCGGCATTGGTAGAGCTGGTCCAAGCGTTGGCGACCGATCCGTCGTGTTGTCGGTTTTTCAAGACACATCAAAGGGTGTTAGCCTTGGCGCTGGCGGACGCTGGTAGCCACGCCCACACGTTGGCTGGACTGGCCTAGTATGTGAAGTGCTCCCGCAGGAATTGTAGGTTAAGATTTTGTGCTGTGCTGTGCATATAAATTTGTATTTTATGGTACATAATGGCAGCGATGAGTAACGAAGAAACTTTTAAATTCATAGAACTTTACCAAGCCGAAAATTGTATTTGGAATCCTCAAAACAAATATCACAAAAACAAAAATATAGTAAGTAAAAATATAATAAGCACTAAATAAATAAATCGCAGCAGCAGCTACCCTCATGACATTCATTGTTGATGTTGATATTGGCCTGCGTCGAAACAAACTGAATGTCCTTCCAACGTGTGGACAGATTACTAATTTCCTTGCAAATAACGCCGAATACGTGCGCCAGCGTGTTGGCCAACGTATAGAGGAGCCTTAAGACGAAAACTCTTATAAATAGTTGGTCAATAACACATATTAAAGGAGTTACAACCTGTCAAAATTTTCGGTTTACTTTTTGTTTAAGATCTTAACGTTGTCCTATATTTACTTTTCTAGAAAGTGGACAGGGACGGTGCACATGAGGCATAATATATTAATAAATATTTTTGAATTCGTTAGATCTGTTATAAAAATGGCTTTAAAACATCATTTTTCAATCATTATTACAGAAAAATGATACACTTTTCATATTTCGATGGGATTCGCGAAAAACGAACTAGAAATTTATCTAAATAACTCCTCATTGCTGTCATACCATTTCCAAAACATTCGCCCGGTATTAAAAACATGTCCGCAAGTTCATTAAATGTAATATAGTTTCCATTCTTTAAAATATTTAAACATTAAATTGACGTTTGGTTTATATACATTGTGGTTTGAGATAATCATATTGTGCACGAATACATTACTCCAACTTGTATCACTCGACAACTCAGTGGCTCAAGACGGTCCTGACTACTGTTAACAAAATTAGCTTCCTATATTACTTACACGCATCGCAACACTTTTAAAACTGAATTATTGAATCCGGATATTCTCTAGAGTGCGATAATTCCACGACTACGTCCTACGCCTCTGTTTTCCACCATTATAAGCTTGGCATATTGTCAGTCTGGCAAAATTAGACGTGCTCCTTGAGAACGCCCAAGTGAAACATAGCGTCAGGTACAACAAATTCGTGAAAAAAAAGTAATATTAGAATGCCGCACACCTATAGCATCTTTCCGGCCGACGCAACGCGTCTAATCCGAGAAAGTTAAAAATAAACACTTTTCGCTATGACTGGCAAGAGTAACGACAACTAACTGAGAGTCTTAAAACTACCGATCATGTCTAGCCATGATCCTCATTTAAAACAATTGCTAGCAGCTCGAACAATGGCCGAAAACACAAACAAATAGTGAACGATAAACAACGGTGATTCTTTTGTTAACTCGGTGCGAAAACATGTGAAAAGTTACTTCGATCTTCCAAACGTGTGTGCGTAGATTGTATTTTAAGACGGTAGTGGAAGTTGATTGAGGCAAATAATAAACAATACTCTTTCAGTTTAAGCTTAAAGTGTTTATACTAGGGCTAAAAATAACAGCACCGATCTACTTTTTCGGCCAGTTTTAAGTTTCCTAAAAGATTCGCCTAATCTAATTTTAGTTCATTCATTAAGTTAATTAAAATAAGACAATGAGATCGAGTAAATAAATTCGGGGAATCTTAATGGACTGATCGTGAGTGGTTACAAATTAAAGTTTGTTGTGGATGTGTTGAAAAATGTTTTCTTCTTTTAAATTACCAACTCTAAGGCCCAGGACCAGGAGTTTCTCGAATCCCACTGTGACTAGTAATAGTGAAACCTCGTTGCTGTGTAAACCGCCAAAAACCCCTGTTGGATCTCCTAAACAGAAACATCATAAAAAAAGTAAATATTTTTTTTGTTACCTTTTCTTGTGTTATTGGTCGTTGTCAACAATAGGTCCGTAAGTATTAGTTTGCAGAAGGGCGGTCAGTAAACAAAGAATAAGAATCACCTAGATAAAGTATAATATAGATCAGCTTTAACAGGATTCCGGGAAATTCTAATTTATCTTCTTTGTTTATACAATAAACAACATGATGTTTAGTGTTAATTTGACAGCTAAAAATCTTATTTTATGTGAAACCTAAATAATAACAGACCATAAAGTGAGAAACGGTTTTATTTTTAACTATTATTTTGTTTATATAAAGCATGACTGTTGTTTATCTACAAATTAAATATTGCGCTTATGCACAGTGTACAGTGGACTTATAGGATTTATATTAGAGTTTAATTATTCAACTACATTATATCCAAAACAGAAGAACTGCTGGAATTAGTGAGGAAATACCGTATTACTTCCTCGCCCTCAAAATTTCAGACAGAACAAATTTTCTGTCTGTGTGTCTGTGTGTCTATGGTTCGCGATAGCAGCTACAGTCAAATTGACTTTTTTTAAAACGTCAAAATGTGACTATTTTAAAACGTTAAAAATGTTACTTTTTTTGAAACGTCAAAAATTACTTTTATTATAAAATCCACCACACGTCGAGTTTTACTACGGTGAGGAAGTTCTGATCCCCAAGTAATTGGCAGCGGTTTACTAAACGAATTAACAAGTAATACAAAGGTAATAGTGCAAATACAGTAGTTTTTTAAAAAATTTTATCTACCCTATTAGCTAACAGTGGAACTTTCAAATCAGTACAATATTAAATATAATGTTACTTGAGGGCATGAGTATGTAAAATTTAAATTAAATTTAGAATACATAGTTATTTGGACACTAAAAAAAGGAAGAATTGTTTAATATTATACAATGTCCAATTAGTGAGTAATCTCCTTTATTTGAATTTGTTATTTCAAAGTATACTAGAGCTAGTTGCATAAGTGTTAGACAACTATTTAGGTGTCACAAATAGTTGTGAATATCTTAAAAATTCTCAGGAATAGGCATAGGGTCATACTTATAAAAGTGAAGGGGAGTATGATTTTGTATCAAATAATGGAAAAATATACAGGGGAGTCTATTAAAAAAAAAAACAAAGTGCAAAGATAAGGTTTTGCTTGATTCATTGATTTATTTTAAAATTATTTAACCAACCCATCTATCAAATAATTACTGATGCTACATAAATACATAGTAATATTATACTGCAGTCCACATGGTAATGAAATAATTTACAAAATGTTCTCGAACTTGAAAAGCTACCTCTATTGCTCCTCAATTATTTTCATTTAAAATTCTGTTGATTATAAATATTTGGAATATTTTGCATTATGAATTTTATATTTTATTTCACAGATATTTATGTACAGGGTAAGTCAAATTTGATCCCCACCATTGGGATCTCGGAGACGGTAAGAGATAGAGAGTTGGTTAAATGAGGATAAAGTTGCGCAGTTTTATGTCCAATAATATAACATAAAGAAATCGAGATAATCCTCATTCATTTTTGAGATATTTCAGAAAAACCAAAATTTGAGTTTTAATTTTTTCTTGCTTTGTTCCAAAAGATATAAAAAAACTGAGAGAACTTCTTTATTGCTACTTTTTGAGCTCTACAATATAGCAATAAAACATTTTGAATACGACGTTTCCTCAGATCAGGGTGACTATCAACTTTGTTTTTTCAAATACGGACCTGGTATATTTTTTTTTATTCTTTAGGATTTTTCATCCTGATTCCAACGATCTATGATACTCGATGATTTGAACAACATTTTCATCTCCAAAACTGAAAATAAATCTTCAAGTGATTGAATTCGCTTAATTACATCCCTGATTTTTTAGTAATTTTTTTCATCTATCTTATAAGTGATATTTTCAAATACCTACCAATTTCAACTGCAAATTTCAATTTGTAATGTCCATTTATTCAATTTATTGCCCTAATTTTTTAGTACATTTTTCATCTATCATATAAGTGATATATCCGAATACCTACGAAATTCAAATTACTATATCCATTTATCCAATTTATTTTGGTGAATTCATATTCAACTAATTATCAATGTTTTTAAATATACCATTGCAGAAACAATTGAAAAATGTCAATATCAACAAATATAACATTGTTCTGTGAAAGTAGCTGTAAATGATTATGTATTCCAATAGAGAAAAATGTGATATAGTTAAAGTGTATTATGCAATGAATACAAATTCAATACTAGCCATTGACCAGTATCATGAACTATATCCTGAAAGGAGACAGCCATATCGCACGATTTTTCGACACTTAGATGAAAACTTGATGGAGTTCTATGCTTTTAAAAACTGAGACAAAAATATTGTAGCAGAATATCCGAAAATATTAGAGAAAATGTTCTTCAAGAGGTACATTCTTTATTAAGCTAATCACTAATGGTCATGATAATATTTGAATTATATCTTCACATTAAATGGTACTTTGCATATTTGTGTCGAATATTAATGGAAATTATCTCCTAATATGTTTCGTATTTTAGAATCGGAAATGTTTTGTGACCGGGTGAGCTCTTAAGACCCGGGACCCACACTAGTCTGTTTATTTGTACCTGATAATCCCTTCTAAGGTATCCGCGCAATGCTCAACGAGATCCAATCTCGTCCTGGGGAAGCACACCGCTTTTAGAGCAGCCTTGATAACGGAGCAGATGTATACCATCTGTTCCCCACTGTTTCTTACCTCATCGTTAACTGCCACCGCTGGCGTAGATCTCTGCCTGATAGACTGTGGTGTACGATCTTAGAGCAAAGCTTTTCTGACTCCTCTACCTTCCAGATATATTCCCATCCTGGAGGATGGTCTGTCGGCCACACGAGAGCAGTCTGTGTAGCACACCAGAAAGTCTGAGGATAACTTAATTCTCCGTTCCCCCAACTCGTTCCTAGTGGGAAGAGTGAAAGTATATTTTTTCCTTTCCAACCTAAGCGGGTCTTTCGGTTGTATCACGTTTAGGGCAAATATGGGGATTTTCCTCTCCGCCAATCCAGCAAATGCTGTTTGACTTTCAGCTTTACCTGATTTATTTGTAATAATATGTACTTTTTGACAAATTTATTGTGATTTACTCTTTTCATACCTTACTAGCGAAATGTGAAAAATTAAATTTTTCAAAATTATTAAATTATCGCCTATATGTTTTCAACCAATAAGAATAGAAAACTAAGTCAACTGAAAAAAAATCAAGATGTGCGATACTGAGCGCAATGGAGATTTTTAAAACTGCAGCTTAAATTTTAATTTAGGTAACAATATAATGCAGTTTGCAGACATAATTTATCTTTTACCAATTTGGAAGAAAAAGCTTCCTTAAATGATCACCCTGTACAGAAACTCTTTTAGCCCTTGAATAAACTGGGAAAATGACACAGATATTTTTTATGTGATATCTCAATGTTTTATTCAACTAAAATATTAATACTCAACGACTTCATCCGGGAAACTTACTTAATATTTAATCTTTCATCTAATATTAAACGTGTGCTTTGCGAAATTTCTTAGAATATTAAGTATCGAAATGAAAATGTATCCACTTAGTTTAACGGTGTCATGAATTTTTGATTATGGAGATATAATAACACCAAAACTTTGGTACTTGTACTCGACACGCATTTTGTCAACCAAGTTGGCATCATCTAGAGATGATTAAAATTAGTTTTAGTCGGTATTATTTATAATTACTACATTGGTCTTTGTATTATTAGAAAGAAATACCTATTCATTTTTTACCCATACATCGAAATATTTTTAAAGATATCGTCCCGGCTATCAAATATTATTAAAACCAATGAGTAGGTCACTTTTTTCTTATGATATTAAATTCTCTCGCGTCCACTTTGAATTTAACTTCGACTTAATTAATACTAATTATGTTAAAAACAACTGAAACACCTAGAATGTCTTCAATTTTATTATATTACGAAATTATGACTGAAAGACAACATAAATTCAGTTAGTCAAATTACGATCAATTTCAAATTTTGCTCTGTTATGAAACTCTTCAAGGCGTATCTTTTTTATGATTTTCAATATGTTTTCAATTGTCACACCAACCAACTGCGTTCACTCAAAAATGTGAATTTTCTATATTTTACATAGCGTTAGAGATACAGCAAAAAATTATTAAGAAAAGTTGTTCAGAATCAAATAATACCCCCTAGATACTGAGATTCATCAAAATATGCGTATTTTGATATTTTTCATAAATTTTATATTATTCAGAAATTTAGTTCTTAAGTATTTAATTTAAGCAAAGATTGCCGTGGAAACGGAAACAAAAAGTACTCAAAATCAGTTTATTGTGTAAGAATTCTAAATCATAACCATGAATGCAACAATATTAACACAGTATTTAAGCACTTAAATGTAGCCTTTTTTAACTAAACCACCATCAATAGCAATACATTTCACAATGCGTCTTTCATTATTCCTTGCTACTCGTCGTAGTTCTTGAACGTTAATTTCTTGACAAACTTTGCCTGATTCTATCACAAAGCTCTTGCCTAGTTCGGAGCCTCGCTTTGTAAACTTATTTTTGATGGTGTTCCAAAAATAAAAATCAAGCGGGGTAATATCCGGAGATCTAGGAGGCCACTCAGTTAAAGGACTGTTTCGCCCTATCCATTTTTAAGGAAAGTTAACATTCAACCATCGTCGGACAATTATTGAGTTGTGAATCGATGCTCCATTCAGTTGAAAAAACAAATCCCTTTGCACTGCCAGTGGAAAATCATCAGTTACCTCCATTAATTCATTATTCAAAAAGTGTAGCAGTCTTATAGCATTTAAAGTTTGTAAGAAAAAAAAGGGCCTATTATCCTTTCTCCTAAAATACCACACCATACGTTCACTTTTTCAGAATATTGTCGTTTACAATTGATTACCCAATATGGATTTTCTGTTGTCCAATACCTACAGTTTAGCGACGATACTACACCATTGGCACCTCTAGTCAAATTCAAGTTTAATGCCATATCTCGTATGCTACTACGAGGATTGTCATTAAAAGCGTCTAAAATTACTTGGTCTACATTCTGCCGATTATTTCTTTTTCTTTTGGTTTTTATTACACTACCACTTTGGTTGAAAAGTCTGTTAATTTTAGCAACAATTTTAGTTGAGTAACTAATTGGACGTAGTGGATGTCTTACATTAAATTCTCGAGCTACTGCTCTGGTAGAATGATTATTTTCGCCAGTAAATCTAATTATCTCAACTTTGTCATTAAGACTCAACCACTGTTCAGCCATTGTGCAAGAGAAGAATTTAAAAAACACAGGTACACGTTTGACGTTTTTTATGACATTTGCCGTATTTTCTTGTTTCCACGGCAATCTTTGCTTAAATCTAATACTTAAGAATTAAATTTCTGAATAATTGCAAAATTTATGAAAAATATCAAAATACGCATATTTTGATGAAAGTCAGTATCTAGGGATATTTTTTAATTCTGAACAACTTTTCTTTAATAATTTTTTGCTGTATCTCTAACGCTAAGTAAATATAGAAAAAATCACATTTTTGAGTGGACACAGTGGATTGGTGTGACAATTGAAAATATATTGAAAAACACAAAAAGATGCGCCTTGAAGAGTTTTATAACAGAGAGAAATTTGGAATCGATCTGTTGAATAATAACCGAAATATCAAGGTGTGTCCACTTGAGACGGGACACACTGTATATAAACAAAAGGATTACCGGAAATAAATATAAGAAAGCAACATAAAACCTTTTTAAATCAATGCATATTATAATTTACTATCTTGAAAAAACCCCTACATTTAAAGACATAATATCTGTACAAATTTGAATTATATTATCAACCATAAAGTGACCCATCCTTCTATTCAGTTCAGTTTATATTTAAATTAAACCCATTGCAATGGGTTGTTAAATGCAATATGACGGCATGCTTATAATTTCGATGATCGAACGCTTTATTTATCAAGAAAGAGAATTTGTTCATATATTATCACATTTGTTCATGTC
The DNA here is from genome assembly GCA_029963845.1 of Rhamnusium bicolor. NCBI lineage: Eukaryota > Metazoa > Arthropoda > Insecta > Coleoptera > Cerambycidae > Rhamnusium > Rhamnusium bicolor. Next base: position 51,986 of record JANEYF010000438.1, read on the forward strand.
ATATTACGGGTTAGGTCGATTTTGAAAGTGTATCATGGGTCGAATTTATCTATTTATTTGTTTATTTTGCATTATAAGAAAAATTAAGCTTATTAAAATTCATAATTAACTACTATTACTGAATTATTTGTGTCAACAATACTAGTTCAGTCAACAGGCCTGTAATCGCATCGATCTTAGAGGATAACTTTCAAAAAGCAAAAGTTAAAAACCAAATGAGATGTTTTGCATGGGGAAGCGCATGGCCTAGAAAAGTGAGGGTGTTCAACATTTTAAATTAAATATATTTTTTCACCGAAATGGGCATTGTGTAAGTAACGATTTTAGAAGTTGAATTAAAAACGTTTTACTGTCCAAGTGCTTATAACGAGTGATTATAAAGTAAGGGATATATTTCAACTTATTATATATTCTTAACAAATCAAATTAATAACAAAAAGTAAATGGTTGCTTACATAATGGGATTTCTGATGTCAAACAATAGTTACCGCAAATGCTCGATATAACCTCCATTTTATTGTTGTAAAACTACCAACCGTTCCTCCAAATTGTATACAGCACTATTCAACATTTCTGGTTGAATGGCACGAATTTGCTCTCTAATACTGTCCTTTAATTCCTCCAGCGTTGTTGGCCGTATTCTAAACACCAATTTTGTTAAATAACCCCATAGCCTGTAATCCGCTGGGTTAATATCAGGCGATCTTGGTGGCCATGAATTTGCAAAATGTCTGCTTATAACACGATCTTGAAAAACCGCAGTTAACAATTCTTTAACTGGTCGGTAAATGTGCGGAGGTGCTCCATCCTGCATAAAAGTCATGCTTTCAATTCCTTCGTGCTCGTTTTGCAACTGTGGAATTGCATAATCCCTTAACATTTGCAGGTATCATTCACCAGTAACAGTTACAGATACGGCCTCCCCATTCTGTATTTCCTCGAAAAAGTATGGGCCAATGATGAAATTAGCTGTGAAAACGCACCAAACGGTGACTTTCTTGTTATGAAGGCCTTGTTGAACGTTTTCATGTGGATTTTCTGTTGACCATATTCGACAGTTTTGAGTATTAATTCCACCATTAAGAGAGAAATGGGCCTCATCTGTCCATAAAATACGGGATAACCATTCGGGTTCAATTTCCATCTGAGCCAATACGTGTAATGAAAAATCGTACCTGAGAGCAAAATCTGCGTCCTTTAATTCAAACAGCAATTGCAGTTTATAGGGATACATTTTTAGGATGTTCCGTAAAATTTTCCAAACCGTGGTGTATGGCATTTGTAATCGTTTTGATATCGCATTCACACTACTGATTGCTAGCGGATTAGTATTGGCTCCGTTTTGATTTTCCTGAAGAACTTCTGTAACTTGGACATCACTGATCCTAGGTCTTCCTCGAAAGGTCTTTTACAGACCCTGTTCTTTCAAATTTGCTAATCAAATTACGATACGCCTTCGTTTTGCACGGCCCTGCTCCCAAACCCATTTTCGTACGAAATCTTCGTAATCCAGTAGTGTAATTTTTACCGCCTTCATAATAACATTGCACTAAACCAATTCTTGTTTGCAGATCCATATTCAAATTGTTACAATTTACGTTACGCGAGTTTTATTTTGAGAACAATTCTCTAAATTACGATTATTTCGTTTGACACTTGTATCAATAGTTGTCATGACAATTTTTTTGTTTTCCATAGATACACTAAAATCCAATTATTGAGGCAACTAGATTCTGTTTACTTTCTGTTACTAGCATAATTTCTTAAAAGAATTTAAAATAGACCCCTTACTTTATGATAACCCCTTATTTTATTTGGTCGATTGCATAGTTTTAATGCTCTTACACGTAATTTTAAACATATAATGTAAAAAAAATAGCCATCAGGTTAATATATTAACCACCTCCGTCAATCTTTGTGAAAAACACATTCCATCAGGTCTAAAGATAATACACGAGGTGCGTCTGCCACTGATACAATGAGTGTAAACCATTATTTGACATCCTAAGTCATTTACGTATATTAGAAATATAATTCGCTGGTACGGATCCCTGTGGAACTCCATACTTTGCTCAAGCGGCTGCATTAGAATATTAGAATTGAAAAATTGAAGCTTTCTATGTCAAATTTTCTTATTTCTCTTACATTTCTTTGTTTCTTTTTAAGTCGGATAAGAAAATTGTGATTATAAATATTTAATTATATGAGATCAATTTACTAAAGCGAACCATGTGTTATATCGCCCCTGAAGTAAAAATACATTGGCAATATTTATTTTCAAAAATAAACCAGTGTAAAATGTTTATTTTAATAATTTCGACGTGATCGTCAAATACAAAGAGATTTATTGTAAACTGGCTTCTGAAGAGCAGCATAAGATATACTGCAAAAACGTATTTGTGTGTCACTGTACCAATTGCAATCATCTCTGACATATACGTATTTAAACGTTCATCACAGACTGGTCTGATAAATTTGCATTTCGAATCAATCACACAACATTGATCTCAATTGAAAGAGATTGCAACGGCTTGTTTTCATGATATGTATATATCAGCAAGTAATTTGTTATATCAATAAATATTACTGTAAAATGTTGGCAGAATTAAAGGTAAAATTTATATTCAGAAATTTATTTATTATTTCGTTCATTTAAAATTATTTTTTGTACCATTTCTTTCAGATAATAAAACAAAGATCGTTCCATACTTTTGAGACATTACAAAGTATTTGGATGATAAGCAATCTATAAAACTGTTGACCTTTCACAATTTTTTTTAAATTTTATCTGTTTTACTAGTTTGCATTCAAGAGCCAGAGTGATTACTGTAGTTTCATTTGAGACCCATATAAATGCCCCAAATAGGCGAGCACTCTGGAATATAATATCTGAAAAAGTAATATTATTAAAAGCTAAGGACAAATTAACTGTAACGTGTCAGTTGATCAAACATATTTCGGTTACTAGTTATGTAACTAATGTTTACACTTATATTCGCGGTATCGAGAGATCAATTGAATCGCTTAGATTAGAAGGGGCTTGAGTCACCAATTTTGATAAAGTGATATTATTAGAGAAAACGGTTCTTGACACGTAAATACACAATGAGTGAAGAAACGACATGAGTAGTTATACTTGTAGCGGTCGAATTTAAAGGAGGTATATTTGACTGAGTGCAGATAGGGCATCAGTCTGTGACTCATGCCGTTTCTGCTATCAGTATTTGTCACGTGACACTAAAATATATGTTAAGTGAACTTAGGTTAAATAATAATTCAGTATACGTGTAGCTCTTTATGTGTAAGTGTGTCTAATATTTCTTTCTTGATTATATACATATTTCATAAAAAGATATGCCACATGCAAACAATGAGAGTGACAGTAGTGAGGATAATCCACTACAGTGCGTAAAAAAAAGGAAGAGAAATGATAAACTGCATAAAAGAAATTTCACTCGTGATTCTAGTGTTCACGGACAACAACATGTAAACTGGACAGAGCAAAATCTCGCAGAAAGACGAACTGGATCCAATTGCAGGTATTTACTTTCACATCACATGAAACACAAAAATAAATATAATAAATGTTCTGTTCTTGCAAAAATCAGAATAAAAGCAGGTAGACATACTTATGGTTGAAAATTGTTTTAGGTGTCCCAAAAGTTTTGAAAATTTCGCTGATAATCAGAAAATGGAACTTATAAAAAAAAATTAACCTTTTCGATTCTAAGGACCACCAAGATATTTTTTTGCAGCAGTTGATACAAAAAGTAGAAAAACAAAAGCTTCGGCCAAGAAAGGATAAACCAAAAGTTAGGTTGTGTAACTTTAAATATTTCGTTTTGAGAGATGATAGTGTGTGCATAAATGTGTGCAAAAAGCATTTGCTAGTTTATATGGCATAACAGAAAAGAGAATTCGTCGTCTGTGTGATTTGCTTAAAGAAAATAAAATTCCTAAAGACATGCGAGGTACCAATGTGAAACACAACGCAATTCCATTAACTGTTTGTGAAAAAATCCATGCTCATATTGAATTTTCCAAAGAAGCGAACACATTATTCTGGAAAAGATCGTTTACCTAGACGCAAGGTTGGATGTGAAGCAAATGCATTCTCTTTTCAAGGCGAAGTATCCCGATCTTAATGTGAAATATGAATTTTATCTTTAATATTTCAAGGAGAACTTCTATCTTAGATTTGGACAACCGCAAATTGATACCTGTATAATATGTGAAGAACAAGGTATCAAATTAAAATCTAGTTCTCCATTTTCTGATAATGCTAAAAGAAATGCGGCGACTGAGCTGATGATACACAAAAGAAGATCCAGAAAATTTTACACTAAATTAAAAAAGGGTAACTGAGATATATTCTGCGAGAGAGGATGTTTTGGGATTAACATTTGACTTTATGCAGAATTTACCTCTCCTTCATATACCAGTTCAAGATATATTCTATCTGAGGCAGGTATGGGTGTATTGTTTTGGCGTTCACGATATGAGGACTGGCTTAGCAAAATTTTCCTTGTATCCAGAAGGAACTGCCAATAAAGGAGCAAATGAAGAATGTTATTGAAATATTTTAATAAATATGTCCCTAACACAGTCAGAGAATTGCATCTCTTTTCAGATGGATGTCCAGGGCAGAACAAAATCACACGATGTCAAGATTTCTTCTTGAGTAAACTGCCACATTTTGAGGTAATACACCATTATTTCCCTATCCGTGGACATTCTTTCTTGCTTAATGACCGCGACTTGGGTGTTATAAGACGAAAAATTGAGAAGCATGATCGCATTTATGAGCCTAACGAATATGCTGATTTGATTAAATCGGCAACTTCAAAGTTTGATACAGAAATTCTAGAGACAGATGAAATTTTAAATTTTAGTAATTGGTGGCCTACAATTTTCAAAAAAACGTGTTTATCGACTTGTTCATATGGCAAAGAAATACCAAAGAGTCAAAAAGAATATTTTGCTCCATCAGCCATTATGCTTTTCACATATAGGGCAACATCTAAAGGCATTGTGGAGACATAACCTTTAGATGTAGGAGGGTTAACAACAAAAAAGTTTAATCTCATGAAGCCTAATGCAAGAAATATAGCTGCCTATAGAAAAGCTCATGGAAATGATTATAAAATTCCCATAAATCCCAAGAAGATAGAAAATATTAGGATAATGATTAGTTACATCACAGAACCACATATGGAGTTTTACAATAAAATTCTTCGATGGCCGACATCACAAGTGGAGGATCAAGTCAGTACTGGTGGCGAAAACTAATAGTTTTTTTAATGACATTATTTTAAATCCTAAAAAAACAATAAAAAATAAGAAATATGTCTACTGAGTTTATCATTTTTCCTTTGACCCTACTGTAAATAATATTTGGTGCAGAAAGGGCACGAGTCACATTTTTTGTCTTAGTTGCTTCTTCAGTATTGAAAGCAAATGATAGTATTATACGTTTTAGAAATTCACTTCATCACATACTTCCTATACATATATATATATATATATATATATATATATATATATATATATATATATATATATATATATATATATATATATATATATATATATATATATATATATATATATATATATATATATATATATATATATATATATATATATATATATATATATATATATAGTATTATATATATATATATATTTTAGAAGTTTACTTCATCACATACTTCCTATACATATATATATATATATATATATATATATATATATATATATATATATATATATATATATATATATATATATATATATATATATATATATATATATGTTAAATTCGTTTTCCCGGTATACTCCCTTGTGGGTGATAGGCCCCTCTCGGGGCCTATCACCTACGCGGGAGTATACCCGGAAAAACGAACTCTTGACATTCACCACCCGCGAAAACCTGAAAAACAAACATATATATATATATATATATATATATATATATATATATATATATATATATATATATATATATATATATATATATATATATATATATATATATATATGCATAAATAAGTTAAAAATAATATTCGGAATATTCATTCGGGGAGGTTTTTTGGACCTTCCCACAAGTTTTTAAATAATGACTCTGATCTCACCGATTCAATTTTGTTTTCTTAATTTGTTTTTTAGTGTAAGTATTTACTCGTAATTAACGAGGTCCGTTTTAAGAAATTACCGGTAGCCGCAACACCATTCTGTCTAGCATATCCAGTAAATGACTGAATGACAGACTCCATATGGTTTGCATTGTAATATGTTATTTTTATTATATGTATAGAGCTCAAAAAATAACATTTTCAATACGAAGATCACTTGGCACTTGCTAATATAAATATTTGGTACATCGCACCAATATTTTCTTTATGCAAGGAACACGTTACTAGGATAAAATATATTATTTAGATCTGGCTAATGTGCGGTGTATGATAAGAGTTTGGAATCAAAGTTTAACGATATGTAAAAATGTTCATTGTGTTGGCGCTCCGGCCCTAAAAGTTTTTCTTCAAAATTAAATTGGTGAGTTTGTTTTGAGTGCAGAATTGAATTGCGAGAACTTAGGAGTAGAAGTTATTTTATTTACTAAACTTAATTTATTACCTTTAATGGATAAACATCCGCCTAAAAAGTCGTATTGGAAATTTTAATGAGAATACGATGTGATGGGCCAAAAATACGGGAAAATATGCAACATTTTTAACTAGATTGACCTGAATGTCACTCTAACTGCCAGAAGAGTTTACAAAGTATCATCAATCATTAATGATGAATAGAAAATAATGAATAATTGAAATGGAAGCATTTTATGTTCGTAGGTCAAATATTAAAAGTGCGCTAATATTTGAAATGCGCAGTTTGTGCTATACTTTTGTAATCATTGAAGGTATGACGTCATCGGTATGCTATTTAAACGGGACACCATACCAGGTTTATTATATTTATCGCTAAAAGATACTAATTTATACGCAGCTTTTCCCCGAAACACTATCTATTCAATTTGTTCATTATCATAACTATAGCTGCAAATCGCTTCTGTGTATCATAGTCGTAGAGCGCAGATGTACTTACTGTCACCGGCATTCACCTTGACCGCGAAACTCTTTCTCCAGTCCAGTCTATTATTAGCTTTCGAGTTGTGTACACGTTAAGTCACTTGGGCGTATTGCATATTGTTTTTGTGTTTTTGTTTTATTTGTTGTACTGTATTGTTGATATTAATTTAATAACAAAGTATGGCAGACGTGCGAAGGGGTAAAAAACGGCCATTTGCTGACAAAGTGAATAAATTCATATGTGAATTCCCGGATTTATTCTATGATGGTGCTAAAATAATTTGTAAAGTGTACGAGAAAGATTTGATGTGCTGGGATACTCGTGATTGTGCACTTCACGTAAATAGTGTACACCATAAAAATAAAAAAAATGGCGTACCTTCGACAACACAGTTTATGTTTGATTTACTATTAATGCTAATTGCCTGTGATGTTCCGCTGCACATACTCGATAAACAACCATTTCGAGAGTTCTAGAATAAATACAATTCCCAGGTGAAGTTACCAAGTCGCACAAGGTTATGTAACTATCTATCAACTGTACACAATACATAAACAACAGATTGTAACAGAAAAATCTATTTTAAATGTTATAGTACGAGTACTGGATCCTCTTAAACCGACAGTTCCACTGTTACTAGCTAGCAAAAGGCTAAGTCGGTGTTAGTACACCACTAGCGAAACAATTACCAGGGTGGTGCTGGAGAAGTTAGAAAAATTTGAACTGTCAGAAAGTCAAGTATTGATGTTTGTAACTGATGGCGCCGTGACAATGCGTTCGGTAGGCCGTTCTATGCAAGAACAAGGTTGTACGTTTATACATGTTACGTGTAAAGTGCATGCTTTACATCTTGTGGCAGAAACTATTCGAAAAGATTTTCCAGAGGTGGATGCATTAATAGCAAGTACAAAAAAAATGTTTCTTAAATCTCCTAAACGTCTCCGTGCATTTCATAGCAAGTGTCCCGGTATTCCTGAACAACCACAGCCGATTCTTACACGTTGGGGAACATGGTTGCAGGCAGCTTTTTATTATGCTGAATATTTCCAACAAATAAAAGCTGTGATACTACAATTCAATCCAGATGAGGCTGCAGCTATTAAGGAGAGCCAGACAAAATTCGAAGATATTTCCGTTAAAACAGATTTAACAAATATTGCGAAGAACTATAAACCATTACATGAAAGCAAAAAAAAATTAGAAAACAGTACGTTGTCGTTAGCGGAGTCACTGCAAATAGTGGACGAAGTAAATCTACTGCTACACGCTATAGGTGACGCAACAAATGAGCGCGTTAAAGAAAGGTTCGCAAGTGTGTTAAATAAAGACACCGGTTTTACCAAATTAAGACAAATATGTGATAGAGCAGCCCCAGATCCGTTAAGTGCATTCAAAGACTATTTTACGTATGCGTGTATTACATCAGTAGATGTCGAACGGTCGTTTTCAAAATATAAGAATATATTTTCACCAAAGCGAACATCACTCATAGAGACAACCATAGAAACATATCTGATGCTGCAAAATGACTACACATCTCTAGTTTGTGATAAGCAAGCTAGGTCATCAAGCTAGTTAAGAGGATAAGTTTTACATACATTGTTATCAATTGTAACAGTTTATTGTTTCTCGTATTAGTTAATTTCGCGTACGCCACTGTATCACGGAACATTTTTGATAGCCCTAATCATAACTATGGATTTTTTTACCATAGAATGTTTTCGTCTTCTAATTTTGGTCTTGAAGGAATTTAAACGATACAAATTATGCTGTACAAAAAACTATACAAAGAAAAAATTTTGTTTTGTCTTTTACCGCTTCATGTTTATAATTCTACAAATTGTGTTTATCAAGCTAATAATAATTCTTTAAAGCTTTTGAAACTGTCATCAGTTTGCCATTGTTCATAAAAAACTAAATGAAGGAAACTGTAAGAATCGAAATCCTTATCTTGATTGGATGCAACAATAAAACAAAGACTCAGGAAAATATGCAGGTTATTTAATAATAAACATAATAGAGAACCGTATTATCCGTTCTATAGTAAGTAAAATAGAAGAGAATTAGGTGAAAGATTTGAAAGTGGTAAACCAACATTGGAAAACGATGCTAATTGAATATTCCATTATAAGTTTAAGAAAATCCTCATTAGCCCAGTCCCCAGAGAAAAGATAACGGCAGAAGCTGGGATAAAATAATCCTTATGTGAAATTTTGCGTAGAAATAGGTTTTTGGTAGTAGAAAAATATACATAAAAGTTCTCAAGAATACCGTGGTTTAAACAACAATTTTTTTTTGAAATTACTTAAAATGCTTTAAATACAAAAAAAATCGTAGAGGTTAAAATTAAATAGCACAAAATTCTACACAAAAAATATCCTTACAAGATATTTCGTGCATGCAATCCTTTTCGGGTAAAAAAAAGATTAAAGGAAAGGTTAGTTTTGGGAATTCAGTTGGGGATCAGGGAGTCTCTGAATTCAAATCCGTATGTTATTTTGTCCAGTATATGACTACTTTTAGTTATTAACCATTTTTGCACATTTTTAGCTAATTTTGCTGAAAACATGCAAATCAGTATTCATCGATGCGTATTTAGTGGAAGTAATATTATACTTATTTAAATTATATTCTTTATAGTAAATAGAGTAGAATGGTTTAAATAATAAAACATTTGAACATGCAAACGTTGTATTTAAAAGAAATATATTATATGCAAGTTCAACGTTAATTTATTGTGGCTATTGTTCATACACATCTTCTACTCCTATATTTTCTTCCTCTACTTCATCCAAAATAATTTGAAATTTAGCGCATCCTTCAATTGTGCAGAAGCCACAAACACAACTACTATATAACCCACGCTTTCTGCAACAGCAAGCCTTCCGGCAACTTTTCTTACGTTTGCACAAAATCATATCCAACAATGATTGTGGCTCCGGCGGATTTGTCATTTTAATAATAATTTAATATAGAATACGTGACGCCGCGTGCATACACAAACTCATAAAAAGCACGGTTAGAAACAGCTGTTGTGGGTTACAATAGTAGAACCGCAAATAACAAAAAAATCGACTCAAATCGGCTATTCCTAAAAAGTTATTGCCATTTGGCATACTAACTGGTAATAGCCTAAGGATTGGTTTTAGAAGAAGCGCCACTTTGGATCCAAGATAACGGCTGGCTTCTAATAATCATTTGAAGTGATTTTTTTGGCGATTCCATTGATTTTAAAAACAAATTAGTCTTATACAAAATTGTTTAACTTTTTCGATGAACAACAAGTATTCTACACATTTTGCGATTAATATTGAAATAAAAACAGTATTTAATAAAATTCAAAATTTACAGTTTTTTACAGTCATTTATATTTGTGTATTTTTGACAAAATTATACGGCTTAGTTACTGGCATAAATTAAAAATTTTAAAATTGCACGTGTTTCATTTTTTCCAAGGAATTTAAATCTTCAAATAGAAAAACAAAATTTAATGTAAAATAAAAAAGTAATGGCAAAAAAACAATTTTTCCGAAAATGTACACTGCATATTGTGGCACAGAATGATGTGGTATTAGGTTAGTAGGTATTAGAACGGTTGGGCCACCCCCATCATTTCCACTTTTTGCCCAACGCAAGACAATCAGAACCAATTTTACTGATATTTCACAGCTTTAGATCTGTAGTTTTACTGATACAGCTTTTTACTGTTCTACACTGCAATAAGTACAGTCATCCCCAGATGATGCCAACTTGGTTGGCGAAACGCGAGTCGAGTGCATTATATGGGTGTTGTGGTGTTTCGAATTGCGAATTATTGGTAAAAGTACTTAGTAACACATTTGGAAAAGTATCCCTCAAACATAAGAACAAAGTATTCACATTAGTATCCATCAATAACTCCGTCAAAGTAGCAAAGAGGAAACTAGAAATCGATCCACTTACAATTTTCCAGAGGGTGTGCATAACAAAACAGTCGGACGAGGAATTAAAAGATCATTGCAAGTATGAATTGGCACCATTCCCAATATCATTGTTCAATGAACAGGGGATGCGAATTGGAACCAAGTCCAGCTTCTATTCTGCTTTCACTCCACTCTCCAGCAACAGGCCAAATACGTTTAATTTTTATAAATTAGTTATTATGTCCGAACTGACCCTGCTCCTGCCAACCTCTTAATTGCCACGATGCAGTTCGGCACGTGGATGTTTGGCTGGTACAGGATGCGGGTGTCCAGAACTGACAAAAACATTGTTTTTATTATTAATTTAAAAATAAATTGTTTGAATTGAATTGATTACGTTTGTAGAAGTGGATGGTGGCCACCTTTTCACAAAGTTGTCTGGCACTGCCATAATTCTGTAAAAGCCATTGTCCCAAGTTATGTCAGCTATGTAAAAAAACAGTTTGGTAGCAATGTCTCGATTGTTTTGACGGTTACCCTGAAGCAGCCAACAAAAATACCAAAAGTGCTGAAAGAATGCGACGCTGTGCTGCTCACTCTTGCAGCGATATACTTTTTGGGGAGTCCACTAACATCCAACTACCTCAGGAAAAACTATTGGCCAATGATAACAACAAGAGGCACTTAATCGCGATGCTTTTGAGCAATAGGGCATTGAAGTGAAAGTAGCCGAAGAAGATGATCGAGACATCATTTTGACACAGCACTATCCAAAAGTCCAATATTTTACTGTGTTATATTTACTAGAGAAGACGTAGACCTCCTGGTCTTCCTCAGTGGTTTGGGTTCAGCTGCAACGAACTACCTCCAGAAAAGTGACAGACGTGAAGCTAGGTGTGACCATTTCTCAAGCTCACACGATACCGGCAAGAGACAGTTCTTTTTCTACATGCCTTCAGCGGGTGCGACACCTCCTCTGCCCCATTCGGGCATGGAAAAACTAAGTTGGCCGGCGTCCTTCAGAAAAATCCCCACCTCATGAAACTGGTTGCTGTTTTGCTGCAGCCAAATTTCAGTAATGAAGCCATAGCCACAGCTGGGGAGAAATGCTTCGTGGCTTTTTACGGGAGTGATATAAAGAAGGACACTTTGTATATCCTCCGCTACCAGCTTTTCATAAATTGGGCCACTCACACAAAGCTTAATCTTGCTCGTTTGCCCCCCCTGGAAGATACAGCAAGCCACCATTCTTATAGGACTAACCACCAAGTTCAGAAGTGATTGAGGGCTGATAAAAACACTACAGGGGTTTATCCCAGTCACTACCACCATGGATCTCGTTCCTCAGAATCTACTGCGCTTGATATTTTGTACATGCAGAAAAGTAGGCAGCAGCCACAAATTCGGAAAAAATGTTCAGCACTATGCACATTTTGCTGTGAAAAATCATGCCAGAACGTTCCATCTGGTTACTTTGACGATTCCGACGACGACGCAGACCATCTTACTTTTACCGAACAAGTTGAGGAGCTCTCCCCACCTGCTCAGGGAGTTACCGAGGATTTCTCAAAGCCAGGGCCGTCGAAAAAGAAAATTATAATGCAGCAGCTTAGTTTTTTAACATGTAAATATTAATTAGCGAATATATATTTTTTAATAAAACCAGATTACTATGTGAACTATTCATATTGATTTTTCCAATCCATTTTTTCCGAAATTTGGTTTTATGTCATTATCTAGGTAACTGTTGGGCCTACGGGCGTCCTTCTGAGCTCAAGTTAAAGCTAAATAAATTTGATACAAATTGATTCTATGACTGTCCTCGTGGAAAGAGTATTTTTTCCCGATAATTGGCAAGATACATAACCAAAACAAAAATTTTTTACTTTTTGGAAAAAAATCACCAATTTTTGTAGAGTTATTTCTCGGTAAGTACTGATCATACGAAGCTTATTTTTTAGCAAATTTTATCTACTTTAAGAAAGGCAAGAATAACTTTTTCTGTAGGAGGCAGACTGTAGGAGATAGTGAGTAAAAACCGAATAAAATGCAAAAATGCCGCTGTTTTTTGCGCATTGCGCAGCTAGCACTGGTCTTTCGAAAAAGCAAATTTGGTTTCCTACTATTGCCATAGCTCCTAACAACATATTAAAAAATTAGAACTACATGACTTTTTGCAAGGTCAGGCCTTTTTTATGTCTATTGACTGGGCTACAGATTTTTCTAAATGTGATACCAAAGTTACCAGATATTTCAAACCTTGGTTGGAATATATGCAATTCAACGATTCAGTACTGCCAGTTTTACAATATTTACGCAGATTAACCACACAACATAGTCAATATAGACATAAATTTTTATAACACCACTATTTTAAGTGCTCTTTAATCTCACTAAAAATAAAGACATTTGTATAGCTAATACTTTATAACTCTTTAAGTAATTTTAAAGCAGCACGAGCCAACTCAACAAGTAAAGTTCATAAAGTATGATTCGACATAAAAGCCTCACATAATAAACAGTACATTCTCTTGAATAATTCAAATGTAATTTATTTGAGGGAAAAAAATCGTTAGTTAATTTAACAATTATGTTGCCGTGAGTAATTTTAGCTCACATGTGTTTTGTACGTTTTGCTTGTGTTTTGATATTTTCATGTTATTTTTAGAAAATAAGTTCCGCCTACGCTTTTGTTTAACGAGATCTCCTTAGAGTTTATTTTTCAGCGTTTGACAGAGCTGTATAGTTAACTACTTACAAGTCAGTTGTTACGTATATTTGGCTAGAATAGATAGTAACATTTTTTTTTATACATATAAGGCCCTTGGTTCACTCAGCGGCGGCTTTAGGGCGTGGGAGTAGTTCTATATTTTACAGGGCGCCAAGTAATTTATTTCTCCCAAATATGTATTTTTTTTTTTTTTTAACCAACCTAGAGACACCAAATTACTAAATTGCCTCTTTATAGTATCCAGCCAGCAGGTAAGCAATAATTGTAGTTTTCAATAAATGAGAAATATAAAATAATATTTAATTTAGAATTTATTAGAAACAAATTAGAATAGCTGTCAAATGGCTAACACATGCATTAGTTTGAGAGAGCATATAAATATTAAAATTTATATAATTACGTAAAACCTAGCTCTTGCAAGAGTAACCAAACTGGGATGAAAGTATAGGAAAAATACTTTGTCCGAGTTCAAGAACAAAAAAAATTATATATAGAAAGTTAGGATATATCTAGAGTATGAATATTTGCTGGTATTAATAACTGTAAATTAATATAGGTAACCGTAATATTATTATATACATACAGGGGTTGCTAATTACGTATTAATAAAATAATTAGTTCTGAAACTTTTCTGCAATATATATACAAAAATAAGTTTATTCTTTATGATAGCCTTTATCAATAGGACTATGTAATTAAATAGGTTTAAACCAAGAAACTGCTAAAGAAAATTCCCACAATGGGGTACTTAGCCGGCTCCAGCGAAGGCAGGACGCTTGGTGCTGTGTAGCGGCGTACTTTGTCGGACGGCCTAGTCCTGGACGTCTTCCTCAAAAGTGACAAACAGCTCGGGGGTTGTAAATATTACATAAATCGAAATTACGCTGCATTCAATTCTTTGACTCACGGTAAAAACCACGCAAAAACACGAGGGGAACAAAAACGCCTAAACGGAAAAGAAAGAAAAAAATAGATAGCACGAAAAATTCCACATTTACGTACATGAGTTTACACTGATTAAAAATTAATTCTGATGTATTAATTTAATTTTAAAATTAAAAAAAATGATTAATAATAAATTTTATACGAACCTCTAGCACAGAATCCTTATTGCAGAAGCGTTTTTAAACATTAATATGTATCGCAAAATCAAGAATCCGTAGATACGATTCCAGATGTAACTACAATATATTTCAATAATCAACAATTTTACACCTGTTTATGAATTTAAACTTATATCCGTCTAAAACGAGAAATTTAATATATTTTAGTTTAAATCACTAGATACACATTCTTTCTGAACGAACAATCAATATCTTAATCGCCTGGTGCGATTTTAACAGTACAAGAAATTTCCAAGAAAAAACTACCAGTGTCGTAGTACGGCACGTTATTAGAATTGAAATGCAGCGTAATTATTATATTCTTAATTTTTATACGAAAATTTATTAAATAATTTATACGTATCACAGTACATTAAATATAAATTTGTTATATTCATATATTAGTTAATATTTTTTTAATCTCAACATTTTTTTATTGTACAACTAATACTGAGGACACCTGTTATACCATTCAATGCAGCTATTGCTCTTAGACTGATTAGTTGTTTTAGTAGTTTCTATAATAAAATATATTGGAAGTGTTGTTCATTATATGCCTAAAGTTTTATACTAGCACTTCAGATAGAAATGACAGTATAAATTTTAAAAATCTGTAGGTATTTATTAGAGATGGGAAAATATCCGGTTTTTATTTTTTATGGGTTTATACCCGGGTTTGCACCCATTTTATAAAGGGTGTTTTGGGTTTTTAATTTTTCTTTACGAACAGATTTATCTTTAAAAATCATGAATTTTGAGACCAGATAACCTTATATTAAATATAATATGAAAGTCCACTAATTTACAAAAACACTTTTATTGGTATATTTAACCTAAAATAATTCTACTTAATTCCTTTCATAAATTAATAAGATGCAAATTCAAACAACAAACAACAATAACTTGTGGTTTTACCATGGTAAAATTTTGTTAATGTTGATGAAATAGAACCTTTAATACCAGTGGAGCCTGGTGATTGTCATATCTTAGTATTGGAGCATGGTAACTTAGTGATACTATAAGGCATAACTACCAAAACTAAATGAAGAAGTGTTACAAATTATGTCCAGCTACCACAAGGGTACATTTTAACAGGAGTTTTGGGTGGTTGAATTGTATCCTAGTCTGGAGCTATGCCTGTATGTTCTGTGACAAAATATTTCGGCTAGCTCAGCTTTCGGGGGCAGGTACGGAATAATAAAGGGGAATATCAGATGCGATTAACATTAGTATATTGAAGTGACAATTAAACAACAAATATTGTAAATAAAATATATATAACTTAGGGTTGTGTGGAGCAACCCTCTACCCAAGCACTTGACCGCCGAGTGTGATCACACCTGCGTCTCACATAAAATGGTAAACATTAATCGTAAAAATCTAAATATCACACACAAATAGTAACAATAATGAGGCCACTTAAATAGCATCAATAATGAAGGTCCTTAAATAGTAATAATAATGAGGCCACCTAAATAGTGATAATAATGTTCAAGTTCCCCAGAATCGGTGTGCAGTTCATTGTGTGGGGAATAATAACAAAATTACCGGAACATTTTCTGGTTTCAATTGTTCCACTGGTTATTAAGTTAACTACCTAGATACATATTAATTGCACAACACTGATCAAGTTATGATGGAAAAAAACGGTTTGTACTCATCTGCTAGGGTGCTCTGTTCCGCTGAAATCTGGTTGCACCTCCGGGGTTTCAACGTGCATCTACCGTGCAGGCAGTGGCGGATTTAGGCTTGCTGCCGCCCTAGGCCCCGTTTGATGCGCCGCCCTTTTTGATGAAATGAATTTCATTAATTTTGATCCAATATTTTTATTTTAAAATCTTTTTATTTTATTGAAATATAATTTTTAAATATAACTAATAAACATTAGAGATGAATAAATAATAAACTTTAGACAGATAAATAATAAATATATTTTTTTTAATATTAATCAATTTAAAAATTTCTTTTTCCTGGCTTTGGTCCGCGCAAAAATATCGATTATATCGTCATAATCAATTTCTTGGACTAGTTGAGCTTCAACAGACAGTAATGCAAGAGCATTAAGTCTATCTTGGCCCATACTTGCGCGTAAATAGGTTTTTACCATTTTCAGAGTGGAAAAAGATCTTTCTCCTGAACAATTTGTAGCCGGAATACTCAAAAAAAATACGTAGAGCAATGTCCACATTTGGGTAAACATCTCAAAGACTCCGTGAATGCAATACATTGCATATTTTTTGTGCAGAGCGTACATCTTCCGTATTTGCTAAGGAATCTTTGAGTTGACAATGTAAATGAATATATTCATTCCCTAATGTCTCTTCCAAATCATCAGGATACTTATTGACAAGTTTATTTGCAAGATTTTTCAATTCGTTCGTATCTATTTCAGATAAATTATCGAAAAAATTGAAATTTTCGTAAAGCTTCTCATATGCACTTTTACGCCCGGCCAATTGTACACTTAAGAGTGTCTAAAATAGGGTAATAAACATTTGTGCGAAAATTTTCTTCAAAAAATTGAATATGAAAAAAGATGGGATATATTTTTAATGAAAAATTATTTTTATAAACAAAAAAATGTTCTGACTTTTGAATAAATACCAAAATGATATTTAATACATGCAAATCTACCGTATTTCTATTTCACACTGAAAACAAATTGAGAAGTTATTCAGATTTAGTAATTTCAAAACGCTTTATACACGTAAGATTAATATCACTAAAGGAACAAAAAGTAAACATACAAAAAGTAAAGAACATTACTCGATAAAGACTATAATTGATCTATTAAAAAATTAACATCTTACCAACAGATTGAAAAGTAAATTAAAAAAATTGAATTATAATATATTCTATAGAAAATTTTTTATAAAAACTAATCTGAACCCATTTTTAAAATGGATTGTCTTTACTTTTTTTTCGCCTCTAAAATTTTCGCATTTCAAAAATTTTGCCGCCCCTCAAATTATGCCGCCCTAGGCCCGGGCCTCACGGGCCTAGGCATAAATCCATCACTGAGTGCAGGGAGTGAGCAGACGGCCTCCAGTTGCAAACCTCCAAGTCAAAAGTCGGCGGCCACAGGACAAGTTACAACAATCAAGAAGAAAAACTCACAACAAGGATCCCAAGGGTCGTAGCGACCAATTAGAATTCGCAGAAAAAGTTGTGAACCAGGGAGAAAACCCTATAAAGAAAATGTGAGTGTGTGCAATGCATTCTATCATCCCTATAATGAAAAGAAGATGAATAAAAATAATATGTAAAACTTACGTGTGTCATCCACGGTTTTCTCAAAGAACGAAGTGCCTCCAAGCCTTGCAAGGCTCCACATCCGACAGTTAATGTCGATTGTACCCCTCCAACAACACAAAAACTAGCAAAAATTAATGAGGTAACTTCTGTAGTTTTCACTTTATATCCCGTATAACGGAGATCGACCACTTAATTCACAGACACGATTATCTGTTCCCAGACCCAGAATGTCTAGCCCCTTTTTTCCCTTTTTATTTTTCTATCCTCACAAAAAGAGATTCGATAAGAACTTTACAGCCACACACACACATTTCATTTGATTTAAATTATTGATGCGTAGTATAGGCAACCAATCTTTCGACATTTATTTGCAGAAATTTTTAAATATATAGGAACAATTTGTATTTAGCAAACGATCAAGCTGTAAATTTACGTGCTGGATTTTTAGCACGTAACAGAAGATTTGCAGAGAAAAAATTGCGATTGAAATTTGCAAAAATTGTGTGAATCAAATGGAAATATAGCGACAGATTTCAAAATTCAGCAAAAAAATATTGCACTTTTATAAGACACTTTTTTGAAATTTGCAGTAAAAATGAATTTAAAATGAAATTTTAATTAAATATGATTTGAAGGAAACAACTACTCAGCGGGCAAACAAATACCCCGACCTGCATTGAATTACACCTTCAAATCATGATAGATGGAAAGCCAATATCATTTGTCAATTCCTAACCAGACATAGATCGATTTCGAACTTATTTGTTCTCTTCAGTATGCCATAGGTTATGGAACAGACAAATGATAGTGCAGGTCGGGGTATTTGTACTAAACAGATTTCAACTCATAAAAGTCTTGTATTTGAGTATGGCTTGATATAACAAGTATTTATTTTGACTGCATTGGAAAGAGATAAAAAATAAGAGATTTCGGCTTTTTAGAATCCTTAACAAACTATATTTAGGTAGGTTTCGTTGAAAGAATTAGCCGATAATTGATAATAAATAAATTACTTAATTTAGTACCACATCATACACTAAAAATCAAAATAACTCGGAAACGCACAGGAATTTCGAAACAGAAGAAGGGGCATTATTTTTGTTAAACTGTATGCAGATAATGAAAATAACAGTTTTTTAAAAAAATAGTCATTGGTGTAGAAGTTTTGTTTAAGAAAGGGGTTGAGCACCCCTCCACTCCGCCACTGTGTAAGTTTTTGAACATTCTTATTGCTTGTTTTATGCCCCTTAATTAATCGGCATTATCCCCCAAACATAGAAAAAAATCTAAGCATTCGTTTATAAGTTATAATGAAAATTCGAGAAAAAAAAATTATATTCAACACCCTGTATCTCGGAAACGAAGCGTTCTACGACATATGCTTATAGGAACTTTTCATTTTAAATCTCCTGTTAAAGTTTGTCTACAAAAAAATTGACTCACCCTGTATTTACCATTTTATTTTTTTCGTTATTTTAGTCCAAGAGCTGGCGTCCAAAATGTGCAAGAGTTTTCTCAAAGCTAATTTTTTGAGATTAGGTTACTTTTTAGTGATGGAAAATAATTGTAGAGTCAGCACTTCCGGTACCGGGACACCTGGCGCTGGGACGCTCGCAAAGGTGTAATATTAATTAACGTCTCTAAACTGTTTTCTCAAAGCTCAAAATTTATAGAGAACGAGCAAATATAATATAAAACAAGAATCCAACAGTCAGACAGCAAAATATAGGAACACGTGGCGTCAGCGCTACTTCATACCTGTCAAAAAAATGACGTGTGTTAAAGTGATTTCTCAAAGCTGAAATTCTCCAAAACGTTAATTAAAACTATAAAGTTAATAAAGGAGACAGTCAGACTCATTTATGATAGGACCACGTCAGTCAGCAGTCGATAGATGTGAGAACGGTAACTGCGCACATTAGTACGCCTTTTCTCAATACATATCATTTATTTTATATAAAAAAATAATTTTAATTGTTTCTTAATAATTGTAACTGTTATATATCAGTTATTATATAGATATCAGTTATTTTATACAAGAAAAAATAATTTTTATTTTTATAACAGAAAAAAAAAAGAATCATTGATTCATTGAAAAAATAAACATCTAATCGTCAGAATCATTGCCGTCGTCGTGTTCTTCGCCACTATCTTCATTAGAATAAAACGCGATTGCACCATATTCTTCGGCGTCATCAGTGGTGGTTGATTCCGAATCTGTATACAAATCAAAAATTCAGCGTTAAGCAATACATTACATTAATAAGTAAGGTTTTGAATCACATTTGCGAGTCGACTGGCAAAAATTACCTGCAGGTGTATCATCCGGTTGAATCAAAACGTCAGAAATGAAATTAGGTAGCTGATCGTCTTCGTACCAACTGAAATCATATCGGCCATCGATCAACTGCCAACCGTTTTACTCTGGAATTATTGCAGTGGGCACTTTTTCATCAGCATTACTCCAATCAGCATGACTCCAATTCGCTTCTTTAGCAATGAGTAGTTTATTCTTTGTTTTTAGTTAGAGAATAAATAATAAAATTAAATACAAAAAATTCAGAACTCGGTCAACGAAGCCTGGCAGTCGGCGCTCTATATAAAGACGATAAAACGTAAACATCATAGCCACGACAACACTTGTACTCCGCCGGCCGGTATTACTTTGATTTGTTATCATACAGCACGCTTACCGATAGGCGGGCAGGTGCGGACTTATTTGGAGTGCGTGCTTTTGATTAAAATTTAAATTTAATTATTCAGAAACTACAACCGACTTGCGGCAAGTCAGCGCCCTCAAGATTCAGCGCCCCAGGCGCCCGCCTGGCTCGCCTGCCCATCGGGCCGGCCCTGATAACCCACATTCCATTGAGTTATAAAATAAACAATATGTATTGAGAAAAGGCGTAGTAATGCGCGCAGTTACCGTTCTCACATCTATCAACTGCTGACTGACGTGGTCCTATCATAAATGAGTCTGACTGTCTCCTTTATTAACTTTATAGTTTTAATTAATGTTTTGGAGAATTTCAGCTTTGAGAAATCACTTTAACACACGTCATTTTTTTGACAGGTATGAAATAGCGCTGACGCCACGTGTCCCTATATTTTGCTGTCTGACTGTTGGATTCTTGTTTTATATTATATTTGCTCGTTGTCTATAAATTTTGAGCTTTGAGAAAACAGTTTAGAGACGTTAATTAATATTACACCTTTGCGAGCGTCCCAGCGCCAGGTGTCCCGGTACCGGAAGTGCTGACTCTACAGTTACTTTCCATCACTAAAAAGTAACCTAATCTCAAAAAATTAGCTTTGAGAAAACTCTTGCACATTTTGGACATCAGCTCTCCTACTATCTGTATCTTTTAATATACACACATTTTTATGTACAATGCATTGGTTCAGTGTGTAAGAGCAGCGATAATGAGCTGACCTCCGCCAATATTCGGCAAATAATCAAGACAACAGTTGTTTATTTATGTATTTATTTTATACTCATTTCGAAATCTAAACCGCTTCCAAAATCGCATAAACCCTATTAGACTTTTCGGTGAGCAACCCTATATTTACTGGAATATGTTTCAATATACCTACATATTACTCTGTGAATTTTGTTGATATTCATCGAAATGTTCTTATTTACTTTAATCAGTATTCTTTGCTATGTATGTTCTCCGCTTCGTAGAATGTTCCTTTATTTCTTGAAACTACATAAAAGAAATGAGATTCTCAGACGTTGGTTCAGATGCTCTTTGAAATAGAGATGTTATTAACATTTCTACATATAGTTCTTAGTATTCTAATTTTGTGTTCAATTACCATAAAACAATCGGTATCGCCTACAGGCATTAATAAATCCATTTCTAAATACATACATGCCTTTCAGGTTTTTTGTTCCACCTGTACAATTATTAATGTTTCCGTGTGATGTTGAAAAAAATGTATCATTCCTATCTCATATAATTCAACTGTTTGAAGAAACGGATAATTTACAGGTTTCTATAAACAATGTTTTTATAAAATTTTATATTCCATCTGGAAAGTTCGTAAACAGGGTGGGAAAGATGTGAACCATCCTGGATTTTTTTTTTTAAGTATTCAAGGAATCCTACCTAACAATAGCTATTTATATGACAAGGGAGAAAAATGCATAATTTCCTCCCGCGGATAGATCAATATCCAAAGGGAGGAAATGGCACTTTGCTCCTGTGTAATACATATGATTTTTTCTACGACCATTTACAGTGTTTTACATTAGTTTTACATATATTTTATTATATTTTCTTATGCATGACAATCAAAAATCCAAATATGTCAAAATGTCATAACAGGTATTTAGATAAGTAAATATTGTTAAAAATCAAAGTACATGGAACGTTGCTAAGGTTGCTTCTTGTTTTCAAAACAAACAAACTTCCAAAAAGTTTATAATAATGTATTCCGAATGTGAAGATGAAGTTCCTCAAGATATTCTGGAAGAAGCAAACGTAGTTTCGTTAAATCTATTACCGTTAAAGTCTCCTGAAAAATATGAAAAAAGAGTACCAGCTATTTAATTGTTGGATGGAGACTAGGCAAATAAGAAAAAATATGTGAAGAAGTGGTCCTATTTTACTTTTCCAAAAAATGCGCCGATTTGAAGCCTTCAACATTATGGAGCAAATACAGCATGTTGCGATCTACACTCCAAATTAAAGACAATATCGACATTAAGTTTCCTAAATTAGTAGCTTTTTTAAAAAGGAAATCTGCTGGATATAAAGCCAAGAAAGCCAATACTTTTTCAAGGAAGGATATCAACAAGTTTATTGCAGAAGCTCCAGATGAAGGTAAGATTGATCGTTATTGTTGAATAATAAATAAAAACGTAACACAGCATTTTTTATTAGAAAGTATATATATGACAATTAAGTGACATTTTAGGCAGTTATCATAAGTGCATTTTCCTTTTTCAGGTTGTGCTTATATTTGGAATAGCTGGGGCATGCCGTAGCGATGAATTAATTAAAATGGTTCTTGAGGATATCAATGATAGAGGCGATATTTTGGTGGTGCAAATACTTGACTCAAAAACTAATATCAAAAGGACATTTACAATAACAAATGAGATTTTAAACGGAGTTTCTGTCTTGGATATGTATAAAAAATATCTGGACTGTAGGTCCCCTAAAACATGTCATTCTATATTTTTTGTAACTTATGCTAAAGGGAAATGTACAAACCAGGTAATTGGCAAAAACACAATTGCCAAAATTCCATGCAGAATAACAATATTTTTAAATTTGGATGATTCGAAAGGCTATACTGTACACAGTTTCCGCCGTATTTCAGCTACGTTATTAGTCAATACTGGAAGTGACATTCTCACTCTAAAAAGACATGGGGGATGGCGAACAAACGCAGTAGCAGAAGGGTACTTAGATGATTGTATTTCTAAAAAATGTGAGATAGCCAGCCACATAATTACGGGAGAAAGTATTACTTCAAGTACCAAAAAACGTTCGCGTTGTCTTGTTTTTGAAAATTTTGTTTCTACAGGTACTTCATCAGCGACCAAGACTTTGGAAAACAACAAACAGGAACTGATCTCCACCAGCAGAGCCAATATTTCTTCAGGGGCAATCTCCGTTAGTAATTTAACTAACTGTACCATAAATTTTAACAATATTTAGTTACTGATGTTAATTTAAACCTCGATTTAATCTGTTTTCAATTTTTATAAATAAAAATAAGTAATAAAAAATTCCTGTGTCTGATGATGTGAAGTAATTACTTGTTCACGAAACCGGTCACATTAATAAAGGAATTTTATGAGAATTTTTCTATTTGATTTATCATAAATAAAAAATCTGTTTCAAAGAAAATCATTCATTTTCAGGAAGTTTGTGTATCAATAAAAGAAGTCTATACACTACTATTACAGCTATTTGAAGTTTTTACTTGTTTGCTTCCAAAGGGAGCCAAAGTATTTTCCTCCCTAGCGAAGCAAAGTATTTTACTCCCGAGGGAGGAAAAGTACTACTTTGCTCCCTGAAATGAGGGAGCAAAATAGTATTTTCTATGTAGGGAGTAGAAAAAATATCTTTATTTATTGAACTTTCACAAAGGTACGTTCAGCATCTACGATTCATGTATTGAATCAATCTTCTTCTTGTCAAGCCGTGAGATCATTTCGCATTTATCAACCCGGCTCTGAGCTTTCTGAGGTTATTTGATCATTTAGCTGGTATTTAAGTGCTCAGTAGGATTAAAATCAAAACTGCATGCCAAAGTCATATGATGGAATTGCACCGCATCCAAAGATTGGTGTCGATTAGTATTAGAGTAAGCCTTATCCTGTGTGAAAGTGAATCGTCATTAATCTATGATGCGAAAGGGTATTTTCTAGAACAAATAACAAGATAATGTATCTAATTGAGTAATGTCTTTTCTAAGTTAGGCTTTTAAGGTTAAGATACCTTCTCCGATTCCTCAATTGACGCAATATTTAAAGAGAATATTGGAACACAAAAAATATTAATTGTTCTGGCAGTTAGTACTTCATGTGATGCAGGTTGCTTGCGTCGTCTATTTAATTTCAAGAATGTGTTTTACTTCTCATTTTATAATTTTTAATAATTTTACTTATCCATTAACGTGACACATCAGATAGTGTGAATTTTTTCAAAAGAAAATATGATAAAGCCCATTTAATTCTCACTTATCCTCTCAGATAAGAAAGCTATGTGCCGGCAGCATCTGATATACTCCTTTTATTTCCTTTGTCATCCGTGTATATAATAGACGGTTGTATCGGTTGATCCTTTATTGAAAATGATCACGCTAAAATTAAATCGATTCTCGTTCACTTCGTTGAAAACTCTATTTGAAATTCAAATAATTTACGGTAACCGAATATCCGTGTAGGTTAGTTTATTTTATGGTTTCCAATTACGGTAATAAAATTCATGAAAAATTTATAAATATCGTTGTTATCCATTATCAATAAATGTGTTACAAAACTGTGTACATGTCGCACTAACAACATGCAATTAATATATTTATATTTCATACGCTTCAAATCATTCCAGGTCGTGTAATTTTTTTTCTTCACAACATAGATGATGTTTATGCTTGTTTCGCAAGATTAAAAACGGATTTCACCACTTGTTTCAGTTAAAATTACATTTGTGCAAGACCAGAACTCTTTTTGCACCCGAACATTTTCCTAAGCGGGCGATTAATTTTATCCCATTTATGAAATATAGTAGTATAAATTGATAGCTGGCAAAACAACAATTTATACAGGGTGAGTCAATAGTGTGTTCCCCTTCGATAACCTTTGAACCGTTTGTGATACAACAATTTATTAAATACAGAAGTTTTTTGGGTCGATAAGATCTATCATTCAAAATTATTGTGAAATCTACAGGGTGCTCAAATTTTCTGTTACACATAAAAAATACTTTTTTTAATGGAACACCCTGTATACTCTGTCACCATTTTATTAAATGAAAAGAGTATTATACAGTGATATTTTGTTTTTTGGATATGCATGCAACGTTGCCAAGTTATTTAACATTTTCTGAAAATTTAAGGATTTATAAGGGTCCGTTTAATAATTTTTGTTTACCTATGAAAACAAGTTATGTAAGCAAATATTATACTATTCTTAGTTCATACTACACGCTAAGTATTAGTACCTTTTTTACATTATTCTATTTTACAGGGTGTCCATGACGGCATGTCAATTAATGCGAAATACTCTGTTTTCTTAAACGGAACACTCTGTATTTTTTTACGTGGTTAGATTCCTCCTTCAATTTGCTTTCTTTTTTTGTAATACTTCCTATACCTAACTGTTGAAGTTTTCGAGAAAATTAAGGTTTTCTCTTTAACTTTGCGATCACAGTAAAAATTAATACAATTTTATCAAGAATTACTTTGAAAAAAACAAAAATTGTACTGTCAAACTGATATTTTGTGATTTACACGTAATTAATTTTACTTGGTGGTGATTCTTCTGTATTTCCTAGTTGAGTTAATTATTTTTGTTAAATAAATTATGAATTTTTCACACGAAGAGTTGATCGATGCATTGGGAGAAGGGGAGAGAAATCCGCTATTGGCATCAAGAATTTATATTCAGCGTTATCCAGAACGAAGACATCTTAACCATTCTGCATTTGAAAGGTTGCGAGAACGGTTTGAACGAACTGGACATGTAAATTATGAAAACCATGAACGTACAAAATTAGCAACAAATGAAGAAAAAGTGTTTCAAGTTACATTAAGTGTCGTTGAAGATCCGCATGAAAGTATGAGAGAAATTAATAGACAACTTGATATAAGTCAATCCTCTGTAACAAGAATATTGAGGACACTAACCTTTCATCCTTATTATATTCAACTGCTTCAGGAACTAGAGCCAAATGATTTCGAACGTAGGGTAACATTTTGTGAGTGGACACTTAATAAGATTCACCAACAGCCGCAATTTTTTGATTTCATGCTATTCACTGATGAGGCCACATTTCATAAAAATGGTTGTGTTAATAGACATAACTTACACTACTATGACACCATGAACCCTCATTTTACGAGAACTGTAGATAATCAACACCGATTGTCACTCAATGTGTGGGATAGTAGGGGAATATGTAATTGGACCGCATATCTTTAATGGTCACTTGACTGGGAATATGTACCTCAATTTTTTACAGAATGTACTGGGAGCATTGTTAAACGGGTGACCTCAAAATGTCTTACAGAGGCTGTGGTTCCAGCACGATGGAGCTCCACCCCATTGTAGTATTGCCGTAAGAAACTTTTTAAATGTTACATTTGGTGAAAATTGGATAGGTCAAGGAGGATCAGTTCAATGGCCACCAAGGTCGCCAGATTTGACAAAATTGGACTTCTTTTGTGGGGGTACATTAAAGGATTAGTGTACAAAACATCACCAACTACAAGAGAAGACATGCAGCAAAGAATTCTACTAGCGTTCGACGCCTAAAATGTTGCAAAATGTAAGTGACTCATTTCTTTATAGAGTTAGAATTTGTAATTTACAACTAGAAGGTTACGTTGAGCATATTTCGTAACTTGTTTTATTTTTTCTCTTCTATTTACTGTTTACATTCAAAATTACACTTTTATTTTGTTATGTACATACCTAAGGTGAGGTGTAAATTTTGTTATCAAGTTCAATAAATTTGCTACTTTTACTGTTTACTTTACGATTTTATAGAAAATAATTTTTCGCCTGACCGCAATTTTTGTTTTTCCAAAGCCATTCTTGATAAAATTGTATTAATTTTTAGTATGATTATGAGGTTAAAGGGAAAACCTTAATTATCTCCAAAAATACAACAGTTAGGTATAGGAAGTCTTATACAAAAAAGAGAGCAATTTGAAGGAGGCATCCAGCCACGTAAAAGATACAGGGTGTTTCATTTAAAAAACAGAGTTTTTCGAATTTGAAATTCGCATTAATTGACATGTCGTCATGGACATCCTGTAAAATAGAATAATGTAAAAAAAGGTACACCTTGTAGATTTCACAATAATTTTAAATGGTAGATCGTATCGACCTAAAAAACTTTTGTATTTAATAAATTGTTGTATCACTAACGGTTCAAAGGTTATCGAAGGAGAACACACTATTGACTCACCCTGTATACATATTCTTTTGTGAGTAGGGCTTCTTATTGTTTGTAGATTTGATTATAAAGCACTTCAAATAACCGATTTGTTCACGTTCAGTTTAGTTCCAGATAAAATTGTCCAATGGTTAACATTTAGTTGTAAATTTTTGTGTTCCTCGTTGTCAGCACTCAGCACTCTGCTCTTTACCGTGATACATTTTGCATTTTTCTGGAATAACAAACTGGCTTTAGTAACAAAATAAACCCAAACATGTCTTACAGATAAATACATAAACGTGTTATACGTTTCCTGAAAAAATTAAGAAGATAAAATAACCTAATATGAATATGATGCATTGCATGGCAGCTTAATAGCAACAAATCTAAGCACTACTTTTCATTTGCATGGGCTACTTGATGTCTTTTTTTTTTTGAGGGCTCGTTAGTATTGTAAAAATTGTGTGTGGTTAAAATAATTAAGAATTTGACTTTATGACCTATCACCACTATCATAGAATATATCTTTGTTTCACTTTTCACACCTTTTTTCCATTTCTCATATAAGTTTATTTTTGTTTGAAAACCAACCATTTTTTTTATCTCAACTAGTCAATGAAAAGCCAATTCTTACTGATGTTGTAACATTATTTTTGAATATCACTAAAATAAGCATTTAAGTCGCGTGAATGTTTAAAGATTGCGAGAATATACAGTTTCACACACCATTTAATTTGATATATGAAGTATTTGGTATAAAATAAATAACCGAGTTGCTGTATCTGTGTTCCCTTTAGAGGTCGATAAATATGTGCTGAATTGCATTGAAGCTACCCCTAGGAATACGCAGAGAATATTTTTTTGAAAGTTGTTTTTTAAATCACTTGGTTAAATCAACAATATTAATTTTGTACAGTGTTTGTTTGATACATATTTTAATATGAAACTGTTGTGTTTATTTAAGAAAATCGAGAACAATGTCTTATGAAAGTTAGGGGATACTCCAAAGTTTTATTTGACATTAATAATACAACAATTACATAGCCTTTTTTCATATATAGACATAAGCTATGATAATGTTCAATGGCATGGCTACCAGTCTGTTAAATTTACTCAAACCTCGGGTGTCCCCCTAGGTTCAATTTTTGGTCCTCTGATGTTTGATGTGTTTATTAATGATATCGCCACTAAATTGGATGTGCTTTTTCTCTAAAACGTGGACGATCTAAAGATATTTTATAACGTGAAATCTTCTCTTGATTGATTCAAAGTGCAGAATAGTTTAGATCTTATAAATTTATTACATTTTTGTCAATCGGATTTAATAAAAGATCTTACTGTTACTTTTGTCCCCAAACTCTCTTTTACGGATCATATCAATAATAATGTCGCACCTGCTATCATGATACTTGACTTCCTAATTCGGAACATAAAATATATTAAATCTCTTTAGACAATGCAACGGCTCAAAGTACATCGAATTATATTTTAATCAAAGACAACATTGGAAAATTCATGCCTAAATTCTTCTAAACAGTCTACTATTGCTGTTTTGGAATACGCTTATGTCGTCTGGAGTCCTATTTATTCGATACACATTTCCGCCACTGAGAGTCCAAAGGCCTTAAACAGTGTTATCCGGGTGGGAGGTACCCGGCAGGATATTTATATGCACTCTATTATTTTCTTAAATGGAAAAAACAGCCACAATGAAATTAAGTGTGAAACCATCGTAGCTCCACTTGATTTCGATGTACCCAGGTTGAGTGCTAGAAACAAACATTTGCTATGCGTGAAAATTCATAGGACAAACATAATAAATGTTCCCCTATATATCAAATTCTCACTAAATACGCTTGTATTGAACCACAGCTTGATCTCTTGTCGTACAATATAACTGTGTAACGCTCTTTTTTCCATTTTACACTGAAAAAATTCCACTTGTTACACCTAAAGCTACGGCGCGTGGCGTTATTTTGCGGTTTACGGATTTCTCGGGCGCCAATTCCTCTTTAGAGTGTAGGAACAGCACTTTTTCTTATTAGAGGTTAATAGGGGCTTAGGTAGCTGCAGTGAAAACCTGTGTATGTCTAGGGGTCTATAAATTAAATCAGAGATAAAAATAAGGCACCTAACAATTTTACAAAAACTTTTTATTGTCTGATCCAAAACTATAATAAATTTATTAAATTTTGTTTTAAACACTTACGGCCATCCACCTAAATATAAATAAGCGAGTTTACCAGCAAATACTTAATCGTGTGGCCGTGGAGAGTAAGACAAACGCGGATTAGTATGCAAGCGGGGAAATTCTACTAGCCAGCAAAACTACAAGCTAAGTTAAATCTAAGTCAAAATTATTAATTTCTCAGAGCCTTTCCCTTCTAAAGTGCCCGTGTGTATATCAACATATGCTTTGTTCGTTTTCTTAAAATCAAATAAAGTTTTCTGATAACCTCAATATGAAATTGTCTAAAATAAATATATCTGCTACACCATACGTTTTTTAGTTTTGACAAACGATCGGAACAGTCTTGTCAGAAAGTATGTTTAACAGCCATAATTCAAATATACAACGATGTGTTTACAGGAAGTTTATCAAAAGATTTTATAAAATATGGTACATACAAAAGGTTGACGTAGCTGGCCATATTATAGGTAGTAAAACACCATTCAGATCCTGATGGCATTGATAGCTGAGCTTCCCGGAGTCAATATACATGACAAGCATATTCTCTGTGTAATAACCAGTAATGTAATGGCATTTAATTTAACTACTTGTGAGTCACTGAGCGTAAGGTTAGTCTACATTTTCCGAGTTTTCCAATAAATTTTAATTAAACCTAAAACATATTTGAATCCTGGCATTTACCACTTTACATCGGATTTATACCAATGCAATATTTGTTAGATTTTAAAGCTCGTTAATTATTTCGCGATAAGCTACGACAAAAAAGTTTTTTGAAGTAATAACAATTTGATTTTTTTAGTTTGATATTAAGATTACAAGCGTTTTAAAAAATGACGTCGCTCTGCCCATGGAAATTAAAACTTAGGGCTGAAATTGGTTTCTGTTAAGCCAGTCATACAATTCAGCATATTAGGTTATTTTAGACACCGGACAATTTCCGTGCAAGCTGAGCCTGCATATGGGATAAGAGAAAAATTCATACAATTTTTTGTAAGTAATGACCACGAGCAGGTTTCTTCTTCTCCTTTAATTCCAGAACATCACACAACGCTAATGTTTACAAATGCAAATCTCATGTCCTACTGTGTTCAAGGCATTTGTATGAATCGATATCAGAATTTGTTCTGTGTGGACAGCATTCACTTTTAACACCAGTATTACACAAAGCATTTCCCACCATTTCGTCAACTGTTCGCAGATTGGTTTGTAACACCCGTTTACTACATATTAACGGTAGAGATGTACTATACAGGGTGAGTCAATAGTGTGTTCTCCTTCGATAACCTTTGAACTGTTAGTGATACAACAATTTATTAAATATAAAAGTTTTTTGGGTCTATAAGATCTACCATTTAAAATTATTGTGAAATCTCCAGGGTGCTTAAATTTTCTGTTACACATAAAGAATATTTTTTTTTAAATGGAACACCCTGTATATTTTGTCACAATTTTATTAAATGAATAGAGTATTATACAGCGATATTTTGTTTTTTGGATTTGCATGCAACGTTACCCAGTTATTTAACATTTTCTGGAAATTTAAGGATTTATGAGGGTCCGTTTAATAATTTTTATTTGCCTATGAAAAGCTGGGTAAGCAAATATTATACTATTCTTAGTTCATACTACACGCTAAGTATTAGTACCTTTTTTACATTATTCTATTTTACAGGGTGTCCATGCCGGCATGTCAATTAATGCGAATGTCAAATGGGAAAAACTCTGTTTTTTTTAATGGAACACTCTGTATTTTTACGGGGTTGTTTTCCTCCCTCAAATTGCTTTCTTTTTTTGTAACACTTCCTATACCTAACTGTTGTATTTTTGGAGAAAATTAAGGTTTTCTCTTTAACCTCGAGATCATAGTAAAAATTAATACAATTTTATCAAGAATGGCTTTGGAAAAACAAAAATTGCGGTCAGGCGAAAATTTATTTCCTATAAAATCGTAAAGGAAACTGTAAAAGTAGCAAATTTATTGAACTGGAATAAGAAAATTTACACCTCACCTTAGGTATGTAGATAACAAAATAAAAGTGTAATTTTGAACGTAAACAGTAAATAGAAGAGAAAAAATAAAACAAGTTACAAAATATGCTCAACGTGACCTCCTAGTTGTAAATTACAAATTCTGACTCTATGAAGAAATGAGTCACTTACATTTTGCAACATGTTAGGCGTGATGGTGTCGAACGCTAGTCGAATTCTTTGCTGCATGTCTTCTCTTGTAGTTGGTGCTGTTTTGTACACTAATCCTATAATGTACCCCACAAAAAAAGTCCAATTTTGTCAAATCTGGCGACCTTGGTGACCATTGAACTAGTCCTCCTCGACCTATCCAATTGTCATCAAATGTAACATTTAAAAAGTTTCTTAGGGCAATACTATAATGAGGTGGAGCTCCGTCGTGCTGGAACCACAGCCTCTGTAAGACATTTTGAGGACACCCGTTTAACAATCCTCCCAGTACAATTTGTAAAAAATCGAGGTACATATTCCCAGTCAAGTGACCATTAAAGAAATGTGGTCCAATTACATATTCACCTACTATCCCTGCTCACACATTGAGTGACCATCGGTGTTGATTATCTATAGTTCTCATAAAATGAGGGTTCATGGTATCATAGTAGTATATAAGTCAAGTCTATTAACACAACCATTTTTATGAAATGTAGCCGCATCAGTGAATAGCACGAAATCAAAAAATTGTGGCTGTTGGTGAATCTTATTGAGTGTCCACTCACAAAATATTACCGTACGTTCTAAATCATTTGGCTCCAGTTCCTGAAGCAGTTGAATATGATCAGAATGAAAGTTTTGTGTCCTCAATATTCTTGTTATAGGGGATTGACTTATATGAAGTTGTCTATTAATTTCTTTCGTACTTTTATACGTATCTTCAACGACACTTAATGTAACTTGAAACACTTTTTCTTCATTTGTTGCTAGTTTTGTACGTTCATGTTTTTCATAATTTACATGTCCAGTTCGTTCAAACCTTTCTCGCAACCTTTCAAATGCAGAATGGTGAGGATATCATCGTTCTGGATAACGCTGAATATAAATTCTTGATGCCAATAGCGGATTTCTCTCCCCTTCTCCCAATGCATAAACCATGTCGATCAACTCTTCGTGTGAAAAATTCATAATTATTTAACAAAAATAATTAACTAGAAAATAGGATTTTTCATCCTGATTCATTCATTACGAATTTGAAGAATATTATTAAGAATACGTTTATAGTTTAAACTATAAGGGATATGGATATGATCAAAAGCTTATTCGGTAGATATTTAATCACTGAACAAAATTATCTTGAAGGTCTATTACTGTATCTGCAATATTTAATAAGCTATAAGTCATAAAAGATTCGAAAATGACAAAGAAACCTTAATTTTTTATAAACAAATGCGTATAATAGCTGATTAATAATAGTTACAAACTAGGTGGTTAACTCATTTTAAAGATTAATTAATCCTTTATAAAAACGACTTGAATATCCATTGTCGTATCTCTAATAGTTTAAAAGATATAGAGGTTAATAACTTAACAAAAGGAGACACTTTAATTTCTGTAGAGTAGCAAAATTGAAAATTCTATAAAAAAAAATAAAAAAAAAATTGTATTGGTTATATATATGGTTGTTTTTAATATTTTTTATTATCTATAAAAAAATATTAATACATTCGACCATTGTTTATTACAAATTGTATATTAAATAAACAAATAAATTTGAAGCGAAAGAAAATTTTCTTTTTACTTTGTAGAAATTGCAAATGATAAATTTAGAAAAAGAAATCTTTTGTTAATCTATTATTTAAATAAAGAAAAAAGTTAAAAAATGATTAACAATAAAAAAATTTTGGTAAGAAAAAAACATTTTTTTTAAATCTCACTTGGCAAAAAAAAAATTTTTTTTTTAAATATGCAACTAATCCATTTGCTTATAACATTTTTTAAACAAATACCACTAAACATTTAAAAATTTTAAAATCTAATAGTGTTTTGATATACAAAAACAGTGATAATAACAAATATTGATAAAAATAATTTTTTTCACCTTTTTTATCGTTTATTAGTTTTTTGTTAACGTAAAAGATTAATAACTGATGAACTATAACAATTAGAAATATCGTGATATGATTATTTCATAAAGTATGCTTGTCACAATGTATGGAGCATCGGTTATAATGTTCACGTCTTTAGTTTAACAATAATTATCTGATTATAAACATAAACGTGACTTCAAAAAAAATTTGTTAATTAACAATAAGCGCATTTTATAATTTTTTGAAATTTTTTAATTAATATTTTACCTAAAAAAAATTTTTTTTTGTTGCTACGGTCGGATTCTGATTTCTGAGGTCTGCGGCAGCGTCGCGCTCGCCGCACAGAGCACTATTTCCACCATTAAATTAAAATTATTAATAATGGAAGTACAGTTCCGGGAGTTAGGACTTTTTTTATCGGAAATTTCGTCCTCTTTAAGAATCTTTTTTTTAATTTCTTAATTATTAATAGTTTCTGAATTATTTGCCATAATCTAAATTCTTTTTTTTATTTTAATTTGTTAATAACTTTTGCAATTTTTTATGTGCTGGTAAACAATTTTTTATACATTTTTTTTAGACGTCATTCCGAATCCAATGAGCTATCGCCCATATTTTTACGACCTTTATCACTAATTAACACCGTTTTTAACTAGACTATAAAAGATATTATGGATTTTTTTTACATAAGAAAATTTATTCTAAAAACACAAATTAATTTTCGAATACCCTGCCTTTAAAATATGTAACTATGTATTAAAATCGAAATTTAATTTTACAGAGTTATATTCATTAATGTGTAAATATTACTTCTCTGTTTGTATTTTAAAATTTATAAATGTGTTGGCTTGGACGTATATGCATAAAAGCTCTACCAATTTACATATTTAAGCAAAATTAATCCATTTTGATATTTGCCTTTGACTACCCTATTTAAATTAATATGTAGTAAATACACTTCTGCTAACTATAGATCAGTTAAATAATTATTAAACATTTAAACGCTGACCAGAATGTTCAGTTATATGTTTTCATATTCTACATTTCGTTAATTAGTAAAGTTACTTGTTTTTCAAATGACACTTTACACTTGAAAATGTGCATTACTGTGGAATCATCATAACCGCTACCCTTTTTAACTAATATTAAAAAACAGTGGATTCACATCATTTCCAAGCAAAAAAAATTAAATGGAGAGATTAAAAATATGTTTTGATTTAATAGAAATTAATTAATAGAGCTGTCCGAGGTCACCTGGCCGCCAGAGCCGTCATATGACTCATATGTTTACATCATATCATAATACTTGAATAAGTATATTAAATGGAAATAAATATTAACAATAATGTTACATTTTATAAAAATTTGTATAAAACTCACCCTTTTAAACAGATTTATGAAGTAGTTTGGTTGTCGTCATCACAAAGTGGGGAAGATCTATAGTATAATAGCATCAGGTATGTTTCTACAGCTGTCTCTGTCAGCGATGTTCGCTTTGGTGAAAAAATATGTTTGTATTTTGAAAATGACCGTTCGACATCTACGGATGTAATACAGGCATAAGTAAAACAATCTGTGAACTCACTTAACGAAGTTGTAGATGGACCATCACAAATTTGTCTTAATTTGCTAAAATCAGGATCTGTAATACACTCTCGAATTTTTCACTAACGCGATTATTTTTTGCGTCATTTATAGCCTGTAGCTGTGTTTTTACGTCGTCCACTATTTGCAGCGATTCCACTAACGACAACGAACTATTTTGCAATTTTTCTATTGCGTCGTGTAGTCCTCTATAATTGTTATTAATAGTTTTTAAATCTGTTTCAAGGGAAACGTCTTGAAAGCTTGTCTGGCTTTCCCTAATAGCTGCAGTCTCGTTAGGGTTGAACTGTAGTATCACAGCTTTTATTTGTTGAACATATTCAGCATAATAAAAAGCCGCTTTCAACCACGTTCCCCAACGTGTAAGAATCGGCTCTGGTGGTTCAGGGATACCAGGACACTGTCTGTGAAATGCTCGAAGCCGTTTAGGAGATTTGAGAAATACTTTTTTTGTATTTGCTATTAATGCATCTACCTCTGGAAAACATTTTCGAATCGTTTCTGCCACAAGATGTAACGCATGCACTTTACACGTAACATGTAAAAACCTACAATTGTCTCTTTGAAGAAAACGGCCTACCACACGCATTGTCGCGGCACCATCAGTCACAAACATCAATACTTGACTTGTTGAAAGTTCAAATTTTTCGAATGTCTCCAACACCACACGCGTAATTATTTCGCCAGTACACGCAGTTAGTCTTTTACTAGCTAGTAAAAGTGGAAATGTTGGTTTAAGAGGGTCCAGTACACGTACTATAATATTTAAAATAGAATTTTTTTTACAGTCTGTCGTCTCGTCAATACATAACCAGAGCCGTGTATTTTTTAATCCACATTTAATCCTATTTACAATGTCTTCACGAACAGCTGGAATATATCTACATAACGATGTACGACTTGGTAAGTTCACCTGGGGATTGTATTTATTCCAAAACTCCCGAAATGGTTGTTTATCCAGTATGTGTAGCGGAACATTACAGGCTATTAACATTAACAATAAATCAAACATAAACTGAGTTGTCAAAGGCATGCCATTTTTTTATTTTGATGTTGCACGGTATTGATATGACGACGACAATCTGTTTTGTGCCAGCACATTAAGTCTTGATTGCAAACTTTACAAATTATTTTGCATCCGTCATAGAATAAATCCGGAAATTCACCGATAAATTTATTCACTGTGTCCGCGTACGGTCGTTTTTTACCCTATGGCGCGTTTGACATTATGTATAATTTATAGGTACAACCTCACGCATTAACCTTTCAAATAAGACTTCAGCGTAAATCACTTCTAAATCGGCACGTGTGACGCCATCGCAAGACCGTGGCTGTACTCCAGCCATATCGGACAGCTCTATTAATTAACGTAGGTAGGTTGATCCCATATGAGTAATTATTCATGATAAATCAAATAGAAAAATTCTCATAATAAAGGAATTTTATGAGAATTTTTCTATTTGATTTATCAAGAAATTAATTATTCCATGAGCTGTTTGTATTATTTATTTTTATAAATCTGTAAATATTCTGTCGATAAATTTTTATTGTGTCTATTAGCAAGCTGCTATTAATATATTAAAGTGAAACTATGGTCTCGCATCTAAACGATCCGAAATTTAATTTATTGATGGTGTCAGACTTCGTTATAAACCATAAAGTATAAGTAGAGTGCAAAATTGAAAAGTTCGTTTTCGCTTACATTTTAAGAAAAAGATTAATTAGGTTATGTTTGATAAAGTTTTGTTGAAAAGAATCTTTTTGTATCCATAATTATAACATTTTTTTTTTGTTATAAGCTTCATTTCTGTAACGATGAGATAGATATATATTAAGAAATCTAAAATTTTTTTACTGGGTATATCTCGGGATAGTAAAAAAAAATACTCAAAAACATACACTCATAGTAAAAATAACACTGACGTAGTTTTCCACGAAACACCAAAACACTATATACTGTACTATACTATAAAGAGCATAAAATAGATGTTAGCAATTTAAGATTAATTAGGAATGTAACAAATACTAGACAGATGGACGCATTTGAAAGCTTGGAAATCATAAAGTGTAAAAATAGTATGAATAGTGACAGAGGGCCTATCCCAAATAGCCCACTTTATTGGTTAGTGTGACAATAGTTTGGGTATAAATAGGGTAAATTGTTAGTATAAGTTTAGTTTTAATCATCTCCAGATGATGCCAACTTGGTTGGCGAAATGCCCGTCGAGTGCAGTATACAGTGTTTTGCTGTTTCATGGAAAACTACGTCAGTGTTATCTTCATATCAAAGGTTCCAACCCACTCCAGGACATAGTAAAAATACACTGAAATTACACATATAATATTTTCTTTAAATCATAGTAGTTTCAAACTTTTACTATTTGAGGGTGTGTTGAAGAGATATAGAGATATTTAGCAAATTATAAAGCGATTCTTATTTTCTCTTGTCATATTTTTTATCCACATGTCCAAAAAGATTTGCCTATTAAGAAGGATTAATAAATTATTTTTTTATTGTGAAATAAATATAAAAATATTTTATTTATGAATCAATAAAGTAAATATTTAAAATAGCAAAATGTACCACGTTACTTACATAAATAAATATGAGTGACATAAGAGGAAAACATAATTTTTGGAGAAATTATATTTTACTACCAAAAAATAAGTAATAATAATATAACTTATAATTTGATAAACTAAAGTATACAATTTCTGAGTTTTGATAGAATTGTAATACATATAATTTATATCACCCCATCTGCCTTTAATTTACACAAAGTGAGAAATATCATGAGTCACTCATGGTGTACCCCAAAGCACAATCCTTGGACCACTTTTATTTTTAATTTATGTACACGACATTATTTTTCATTTTCTATTTTCTGCATTTTGTATGTATTTTGCTAATGGTCCTTCACTACTTGAAATTCATGACGGTATGATATTAATCTAAATTAACCCTGAAACTTCAAATTTAAAAATATAAAATTATAATTGCTTTAAAGTAAAAATAAAGAAGTATTTATTGTCTTTTTTGCTTCTACTCGACCTAAAAGTAAATATGGACCACAATTAATTGTTTCCGTAGTTTATTAATAGAATTTTAAGATATTGCCTCACACTTTGAGCAAA
Source organism: Rhamnusium bicolor (assembly GCA_029963845.1). Classification (NCBI taxonomy): domain Eukaryota; kingdom Metazoa; phylum Arthropoda; class Insecta; order Coleoptera; family Cerambycidae; genus Rhamnusium; species Rhamnusium bicolor. The sequence goes on from JANEYF010000438.1 coordinate 90,669, forward strand.
CGTTTTTAATTCATGTAAAGCTAACAGTGGTGGGTTTCTTTTTTTTTCAGTTTTGAACATATCCCAGACACGTTCAGTGGAGTTCATATCTGAAGAATTGATTAGCTATCGCAATCGGTTAATGCCCTTCTCTTCTAGTGCAGTTCAAAGTGTTTAGTTCATTGTTAATATTATCATAATATTAATAAAATTGTGCCCACTGCCCTTCTAAAAGGATATGAGGCTGCAGAATGACCTGATTATAGAGCGTCCCATTCAGGATGCTTCAATGGCTATTAGGGATGTTTTAGCACCATATTAACCCGTTACATTATGCTGGCCCCTTATAAATGCACACGAGGTATATTTGCAGCTAATCTGGAGCATATTTTCAAACAAATGCCCGATGAGAATCACTCACCAACTCAACCTGGTCTTATTGACAAATACACCGCGTTTATAGTTGTTGAATTAAATATTCTAAATTATACGAATAGTTAAATTTCATGGCACACAAACTACTATTTAGATGTACAGCTACATTTACTTTAAATGATTGGAGGACGCTGATATCTATGTCTTCTTTCAGTAATGGAGCAAGTTTATTATTGAAACAGTCAGAGTATTATAATGGTATATCATTTTAATACCACTGAGTTATTCTGTTTCAATAATAAGCTTATTCCCCATTGCCACAAATCACTAAAGCCGGCCCGGTGTAATGCAATCTATTTTTTTTATTATTATTATTTGTTTCAAATAATTTGTAACCTGTACATTTTTTGTAATTTTGACCTGCCACAAATGTATCCCTATATGTAAAGTCGTTAAATAAATTTATCTATCTATCTATCTATCAAGCCGAGATTGATGACGCATGTACAACTTGAGCCAACAACTACGCATTTCAACAGATTTCCAGCGATCAGTAGGTTACCTTGGCTTGTCGCTAGACATAGTAATAGGTGGCCTCTAGGTGCGTTTCCTTCGTTTCAGCTTATAGATACTTTTATTAGTTTTATTGTGCTTTTACATCAAAACTGATTGAAAAATATTTTCAGTTTTTATAAAGTCATTTTCAGGCTAAAAAATAGCCAAATTGTCAGGGGCTCCCTGTGCAAATTTTTTCTTGCCCTAATTAATAGATAAAAGCCGGCCACAAAATCTAAGGTAGAAACAGGTCTCTCAAGCCAGGACCGCCGAAGAGGAGTTGCTGAAGTCTTGCTCAGCCCTGCTAGAGTAGCCAAAGGCACACAGAAATATTCAACGAGGATAAGAACAGGCTGACTTACTCTCCGTATCATAACAATCGACCTTGAGAAAATTCCAATCCAGAATCAAATACCAAGACAATACAATTCATATTATTTTTCGTGGTAATAAGTCACGTGGCGCGCAACTTAATATAATAATCCAGCTAGGGAGAAACAGAAACCACAGAAACCCAAAAAGCACAAATTTAAAACTCCTTGTATTTGTGACAATATAGGTATATAACTACAAACGAAAATAGAGCCGTTCTTTGGACTCTACTATCAAGTTACTTAGCTTGGATTCCTAGTAACTAGAAATTAAGACAATTAAATTTGCATGCCTAACGGCTTCTCTAGTTTTAGAAATATAATTGATTTTTTTTACATGCTCTACGTTCAGTCTTAGTATTTCATAAATTCTACATGAACTTAATTGAAAAACTGAGGTATTCAGAAATTTAATATTGTCAGCTTGGTATAGGGAATAAGGATAAATTAAACGCGTGTTCTCACAATTTTCTACAGATTTATTTGAAAAATGAAATATTATGATTGCTACAACATAAATTTGAAAAATTCTTGAAGTCTTATTTAAACTTATATATGCAAAAAGAAAAGTGTAGGAAACGTACGCTTACAAATATGGCAAGTGCACTAGTTTGAATAATTTAAAATTCCATTATTTTCTCCAAAGTGTGCACAATGGATGCTTTTATCCAAAACTATACCGTAGAGATATCTCGTGGACTGGTACGCTCTAAGGAAGGAATGCCGTTGAAAATTATATTATGCGCTTGACAAAAAGTATTAAACAAATCAAATTACAGTATTCTCCAGAAAACAAAATTTTTAAAAAGACACTTGTTAACCACACCGATAAATTTTCGTCATTCTTTTGTTCGAAGCTATACAGATGAGATTAAAAGGAACACAGTGTCTAAAGTTGGTATTTTATATCAACCTAACATATTTTTCTATAAATAAATAGGCTTTATGTCTATTTATGTTATTAGTGCAGGTACTGGACGTCTTTTCGTTTGCAAAATTAGGACGCGCAACTTTTATTCGAAATGTTTTATTAACCCCCCCAACAATAAAAAAGTGCATGATGCTTCGAATAATTCATGCTCAGCTACTGTTACAAGAATTATTTGAATAGTAACGTTTCCACTTCATAATAAATGATTAGTTTCAATTTTAATACTGTTAAAAACTGTATTAAAATGTAATGAAATGGCCAAAAATATGTTGTAAGTATAATATGCAATCGAAAAATATTAATCCTAATTGAAGAGGTGGATGGACAAAGGTGTTAATTAACAAATTGCTACTTTGTCAGAAAAACATTTTTATCAACCTTTATTCGCCAGACATGGAGTTATGTTGTGTCTTAGATCCTTTATCCATTCGGTATCGAAGCATTTAGTCATAGAAACGTAACGAAACATTGGTGATAAGTTGTAACATCACAACACCTTTATCGAGTAGGATACTCCAATATTTTAAACAATGTCAAATAACAAAGACTACAAGACAAATCACAATTACTAATACTCTTTCTAAAGTGTTTGAAACTTTACGTTACGAACCAATTATTAATCACGTGAAAAATCAGATTACGGAATTTCAGCATGGCTTCAAAAGTGAAAGAACTACCACAACTAATCTGCTTTGTCTTACTCAATACATAACTACCTACTGCCTTTGATGCTAACACACAGATTGATGTTATTTACATCGGCTTTTCGAAAGCCTTCGATAAGCTGAATTCACAACAGCATCAAGAGTGCCTCAAGGCTGTGTATTACATCCGCTATTTTTCAACCTGTTCATTAATGATATTGCGCTGATATTGGCGTTGCCTGCCTGCTATGCGCAGATGATCTAAAATTATTCAAAACGATTAACACTGTAAAGACAGCTTAATTTTACAATCGGCACTTAGTAAAATACACAACATGGTGTGGCTAACAACTTACTATTAAATGTTAGCAAATGTTGCTGTATAACATATTCTATAAAACAAAATAATACAATTTTTAATTATTCCCTAGATCTCTACCTAGATATAATTCAATTTATGACCTAGGTGTTACATTTTTGACACAAAGTTTAGTTTTAATAGTCACATACATAATATACAAAAGATTGTTTCAAAATTTTGGGTTTCATAATAAGAAATTCTCATGATTTTAATCATACTGACACAATTAAACTTCTCCATAAATCTTATATCAGATATAGACTTGATTATGAGTTTTTTTAATTGGTGTCCAATTTATAATACTCATATTAATAACCTAGAGAGAATTCAAAGGCGTTTTCTTAAACATCTATGTTTTAAAATGTACCTAGCTATAAGTTACCCACAGGACAATCTCCTTAACAGATTTTCGGTAAATTCTCTTGAGTCTCACAAAAATATTATCTAAACTTGTATTCCTTTGTAAATTAATTTATAGTCTTATAACTGATTTTAGTGAATTTTTACATATGCCTAATTTTCAAGTTTCCAGGTCGACATCTAGACAAAATCTTATATTTTATCTGCCCATGCCTAGAACCAAATGTTCAGAAATGCTCGCCTCTATTTAGAATATAGGTATAATAATTGTAACAATTTTAGCAACCTTATTGATATTTTTGATGCTGTTTTTTAATATCTCACATTATTGAGACTATTGAGACTATAATTTAGTCTCTGAATGTGGAAAATTGCGATTTTTTTTAATAACAAATGTATTCTTTACTAAATAATTTTTATAATTAATATTTTTCCGATTGGATATTATACTTACAACATATGGTTGATCATTTTATTATATTTTTGAACAGTATTAAAATCGAAACTAATGACTAGAGCTGTCCGATGTGCCTGGAGTACAGCCACGGTCTTGCGCTGTCGTCAGACGTGCCGATTTAGAAGTGATTTACGCTGCAGTTTTATTTGAAAGGTTAATGCGTGAGGTTGTACCTATAAATTATACATAATGTCAAACGCGCCAAAGGGTAAAAAACGACCGTACGCGGACACAGTGAATAAATTTATGCAAAATAATTTGTAAAGTTTGCAATCAAGACTTAATGTGCTGGCACAAAACAGATTGTCGTCGTCATATCAATACCGTGCAACATCAAAATAAAAAAATGGCATGCCTTTGACAACTCAGTTTATGTGTGATTTATTGTTAATGTTAATAGCCTGTAATATTCCGCTACACATACTGGATAAACAACCATTTCGGGAGTTTTGGAATAAATACAATCCCCAGGTGAACTTACCAAGTCGTACATCGTTATGTAGATATATTCCAGCTGTTCGTGAAGACATTGTAAATAGGATTAAAGTGGATTGAAAAATACACGGCTCTGGTTATGTATTGACGAGACGACAGATTGTAAAAAAAATTCTATTTTAAATATTATAGTACGTGTACTGGACCCTCTTAAACCAACATTTCCACGGCTTTTTATTATGCTGAATATTTTCAACAAATAAAAGGTGTGATACTACAGTTCAACCCTAACGAGGCTGCAGCTATTAGGGAAAGCCAGACAAGCTTTCAAGGCGTTTCCTTTGAAACAGATTTAAAAAGTATTAATAACAATTATAAGGGACTACACGACGGAATAGAAAAATTGCAAAATAGTTCGTTGTCGTTAGTGGAATCGCTGCAAATAGTGGACGACGTAAAAACACAGCTACAGGCTATAAATGACGCAAAAAATAATCGCGTTAGTGAAAAATTCGAGAGTGTATTACAGAAAGATCCTGATTTTAGCAAATTAAGACAAATTTGTGATGGTGCATCTACAACTTCGTTAAGTGAGTTCACAGATTGTTTTACTTATGCCTGTATTACATCCGTAGATGTCGAACGGTCATTTTCAAAATACAAACATATTTTTTCACCAAAGCGAACATCGCTGACAGAGACAGCTGTAGAAACATACCTGATGCTATTATACTATAGATCTTCCCCACTTTGTGATGACGACAACCAAACTACTTCATAAATCTGTTTAAAAGGGTGAGTTTTATACAAATTTTTATAAAATGTAACATTATTGTTAAAATTTATTTCCATTTAATATACTTATTCAAGTATTATGATATGATGTAAACATATGAGTCATATGACGGCTCTGGCGGCCAGGTGACCTCGGACAGCTCTACTAATGACTTATTGAGCCGGAAACGCTATAATTCAGATAATTGTTATAAACAATAACTGACTATGAATCATTCGAAGCATCATGCACTTTTTCATTGCTGAGGGGTCAATAAAACACATCCTGAGTAAAAGTTGCGTCGCCCTAATTTTTCAAACGGAATGTCTTCCACCACCGGATCTATATGTAACAATTTGTGTTTAATCAGAATTTTAATTATTGCTGATTTTCCAAAAATATTGAGATTTCCGTTTTAACAACTTCACTCTACACAAACGTTTCGTCTAATTTAATTTGTAATTCATGAGATACCCTTTAATAGCATAACGTATAATTTGGTGTACAAAATTTATTGTAATAAACAAATAAATAAATATTTTTATAAATCAAAAACATTTCCAATGAAAATTTATATCACGTATATTTTTTTACCTTCATATTTCGAGATTCCATTGAATCAAATAAATGTCAGATTAAGGTTTACACAAGAGATGTCTACGTACAAATTGTTAATCTGTTCCCACATGTTTTCTAAATTGCCTGCCGTGATGGATAATGCTAAATTCTTTTACAAGCTGTATTCCAGCGATTTTTTCATGGAATGGAATGGCACTTGTACGGCGTTCTAAGCAAATGAGACAGTTAAACTTTTTGTTGGGCTTAGCTAAATCTATTAAGGATTCCTGATAAAATCTTTAATATTCATTACGATTTCCTTTCTCTCCCTTTCTGTGGTTGTCTAGGTATAAATTATTTATTTTTTTACTTTTTTCTTCACTGCTGTAGTGTAGTGAGCAGTTGCTACAATAACTACAACACTGCGCACTATACAGGTGTTTCATTTCTCAAACACGTTCAAAGAATATTTGCATAGGGTGGGCAAATTTCTATGTTCGTATAGGGTAACTCGGTAACTGTAAGAGATACCAAAAAAATGGAAGACACATTCTCGATTTCTTTTTTTGAAACAAATTTATCGGCAAACACAAAAATTTTCTATCCTCTTTTGTTTTAGTGTTATAAACAAAAGTTCGTTTTTTCGACTTTTAAACACATGTCAATTTCTTGGTAGTTTCTAAAGTTATGAAAAAACAACTTTTGCATTCTTCAGGCACTATTTTCTGTATAATACAGTGCCGTCGAGAAAATTTAAGAAAAAGTGCCTACAATTTCGAGTTATGGCATAAAGTTGTATTTTTTTACACGGAAGTCATAGTTGGCTATGGTTTAGTTAAAAAGACATTATTTTCTCTTTCAAATAATAATAATAATAATAATAATAATGTTTATTAATTTCAGAAAACTACAGTACAAGTACAGGTTTAAGAAATTTTGTAATAGTTGTACAAGAGAGTTAGTAATAGTAACATAACAGGAAATATTAACATATTTATAACTTATAAAATTGTCATTTTTAATAATTTTAGCATTAAATTAAATATACAGTCAAAAGTATAGACAACTAACTACTGAAAATGTAATAAAATATACATAGAAAAGACACGTATACACGAAGGATATGTTAATAAATATACAATAGTACAGCTAACAGTAACCCGAAACAATAATTAAAAAGTTGACATAAATTCACCTATGGTATAGCAGTTTTTATTTATTAATAGTGACTTTACAGCAGTTTTAAATTTATAAATTGATGGTAAACATTTAACAGATTCAGGTAAAACATTGAAAAGTATATATCATATGGAGTCACATTTAATGTGTAAGTATTTAATAGCGAAAATAATCTTTTATTAGATTACTATTTGCTTTTTTTTATATTTATGACAGTGTTTATCCGTTTGTCAGTAAATTGCATATTAAAAATTTTTTTACCGTCATAATTACACCCCCATTTAATCGTAAAAGTGAAGATGTCTTACGAAAATTACGAGAAATATGATATGCTAGAATGCTTTATTCAAAGTAATTACAATTGTGATACTGCATCCGAAATATATTTCAATCGTTATCCAGAAAGGAGACAACTTTATAAAGCTATTTTTAAGAGGTTAAAACAAAACCTCATTAATTGTGGGTCTTTCAACAAGCCAAGACCAAAAAATTACAACATTGAAGATGCTCAAGAAACATCTATAACAATAATTGGAATGGTGGTTGCAAATCCTTCAATTTCAAGTCGTCAAATGAAAACTGCTTCTGGGATTTCAAGACGTCGATCTTTGGGTATTTTGAAGACGCACAAATTCAGGCCTTATGCAAAAAGGAAACAACATCACCTGCAACCAACTGATCTTCAGCGACGATTGGAGATTTGCATATGGTATAGTCAAAAATGTCAAAAAGATCCATTCTTCTCTAAAAATGTAATTTGACAGATGGCGCCTATATTAGCAATGTATAAATTTTCAACAGGCATAACGAGCACTATTGGTCTAATATGAACCCTCAACTTACCGTTATCTCAGGGACGCTTTGGTTTTAGTGTTTGTTGTGCTCTACGTGGCAATCGTGTTTTAACATATCACATATTATATCAAGAAAATCTTAATGGCCAACGGTACTATGAAAGCTTAAACAAAAACATTATTGAGGAATTTATGGACAATTTATCCTTAATTGAGGCAAGAAATCAGTTCTTCCAACAATATGGTGTACCAACCACTTCATAATATCAAGACCGTTTCAGAATTATTAAATATCAATTTTGACAATAACTGGATGGGAAGTAACAGACCAGTGAGGTGGCCACCACGATCACCTGACTTAACGCCACTGGATTCATTCTTTTGGGGCCACATTAAAGACAAATTATACAAGAAAACCAGTACCGACATAAATGAACTCAGGCAAAATTTTATAGACTGTGTGAATTCCATTTCAAATCTTCATATTTATAATGCAGTTCAGAATATTATGAAGATGTGTAATTTATGTAACATAACGCACATCAATTTGAACATTTACTTTAATTTGAATTTTTATTTTGTAATTATAATGTATTATAAAAGTAGATATAAATATCTGATTTTTTGGTCTTGGCTTGTTGAAGTACCCACAATTAATGAGATTTTCTTTTAACCTCTTAAATGTAGCTTTATTAGGTTGTCTTCTTTCTGGATAGCGATTGAAATATATTCGGATGCAATATCACAATTGTTATTACTTACTTACATAGGTTGATCCCATATGAGTAATTATTCATGATAAATCAAATAGAAAAATTCTCATAAAATTATAAAATTTTATGAGAATTTTTCTATTTGATTTATCATGTTATTACTTTGAATAAAGCATTCTAGGGTATCATATTTCTTGTAATTTTTGTAAGACATCTTCACTTTTACGGTTAAATGAGGTGCAATTATGACGGAAACAAAATTATTAATAAGCAATTTACTGACAAACGGATAGACACTGTCATAATGACACACGCCTACTTGGAATAAATATAAGAAACGAAAAAAGTAATTTACTAAAAGATTATTTTCGCTGTTAAATACTTACACATCAAAAGTGACCCCACATATGATATATAGTTTGAAAGAGAAAAAAAAAATATCTTTTTAACTAATTCATAGCCAACTATGATTCCCATTTAAAAAATACAACTTTATGCCATAACTCGAAATTGCACCTTATTTTTAAATTTTTTTGACGCCACTGTATTATGCAGAAAAGAAATTCCCTGATGAATGTAAAAGGTGTTTTTTTACAAACAACCAAGATAAATATTAAAATATTTATAATTTTCTAAAATAATAAAATCTAATTTTGCTAAAAGTTCGGTTACAAATCAGTTAAATATTATATATATTAATGATTAGCAAAAATAATATTTATTAAATTAAGTAAAGTTTTTATTAAAAGTAATTTTTATTAGATAAATAAAGGAGTTTACGCACAAGATAAGGCTCAAAAAGCCTTCGATAATGTATAAATTATATAATAATTACCTAAAAAAAAAAAAAAAAAATTTTATTTTTATTATATATTTATATTGGACATGTGTCTAAAAGTCGAAAAATCGAAGTTTTGTTTACAACTCGAAAACAAAGGACGATAGCAAATTTTTGTTTTCGCCAATGAATTTGTCTCAAAAAAAAGAGATGGAGAATGTGTCTTCCGTTTTTTTGTATCTCTTACAGTTACCGAGTTACCCTATTCAAACATCGAAATTTGCCCACCCTGTACAAGAGATCATCAATATTTGCTTGCTTTTCATTTTTCTTATACAAAGCAACTATTATGTTATTGATAGAGCTGAAAATAGCACAAATTCACGTGTTTCAATTTCAAAAAATATTAAATGGCATTGGTAAGTACAATTTTATTTTGAAACATGTTAAAATCACACAAAATATGTAAAGAATGACAATATTTGTTTTAATCCATCGTTAATACTTTGCTAAAATGGTGTTGTGTTTCTTAAACCCAGCCAAAATTCATCATTTGGAAATCTACTAATTTATGCCACTACTGTGGTAGATTCCTTAAATATCAAAACACTGAGTAAGAAACACAACGAACGTTTCTGCAACCAAGTTTGCATCATCCCCAGTTGATGCAAATTTGGTTCGCAAAACGCGCGTCGACCATCCAGTGCGATGGTGTTTGGGGAAACTACTTCTACCACATCAAAAATTCCAACCCACTTCGGTAATAATATTATGGATGTATAAAAGTTTTGTATGTTAGAAATTGAAAAAGATGTATGTAAAATTACAAAATCAAATAAAACCTTTAAAAAATCATAAAGTTACTGACATAACTAAAGGGCGTTTTCTACATCTCATTTTAAGTACACTTTTAGTAGAATATAAATCTTATTTCATTACTTAAACATCTATAAGTAGATAATTTAATTTAAACCCCTGATGTTAGTCTGCCTAAAATAAAGCGTACTTTGTATCATTTAACTGCTGAAGGGAGAACCAAAATCGACCATTCTCTCGTAATGCCATTTTCATTCTGGTACTTCAACGCATTTTATTGAGAAGTATTACGTTTCTGCGGAAATATGTGTTCTCTGGTCTATGTCATAAGACTAGGCGTCAGGGAGCATAAAAGGCACTTTATCGGAAATAATCGCAGATTGAAAATATGTTGTTTGCGTTACTTTGAATCTAATTAATAAATTTCGACTTATTCCCTGTACGAGGTGTGCTGTCGACATTATATTGATAAAAATACATTAAAAATATATTTTTTTACAAATATTTAGTGTTCATTTAGTTCCAGTCTGGATGCTTCTTAATAATAAAGTACGTAGAAAAAATTAGTAATAGTTTATTGTACCACAGAGTACCTATATAGCTGTTGATACTCTGTGAATAGCTAGATATTGTCAACAGAGGAGGCTTGAAATTTGAAAGGCAACTAAATTTCAATATGATTACAATAGGGAACTTGCCTATAATTTTAAAAATAAAAATAATACTAAAAAACATAGCGTAACGTTGTAATAAAACGTGTACTTCACAAAAAAAATAAGATTTCTAATTCCACGCGATCAGTATGAAGGATCTAAACAGCGATAAAATTGAAGTGGCCCGAAACGAGCTACTATTGACTGTGACGTCACACCATACAATATTCGGTAGTCGTCGCGCCGGGAAGCAACACAATCAGATGTTTACCAGTTCCAATTCCAAATTAAAATCTTTATTCACAATTAAGTAGATTATTTACAACTTGTATGGGGTACAGAGTAAGATTTATATTAATATACACATATATTATATACAAAAAAAAAGAAAACTAAAAAATCAATTCATTCATAAAATACTTAAAAATAATAATACAAACAAATTAACAAAGTATGACATTCTATATAAATATATGTACAATATGGTGTTATTAGACTGTGGTTGATTTGTTAGTGACTGTTCTGATATAAATATATAATTGTGTTTTATAGTACCGCTTGTAGTTGCACAGATATTTTAAAATGACTGATCAAGGTTTTTCAAAGGGCCAATCTGATAATTTGCCTAAAGTGGATATGTTTATGGTGGCATATTTTATACAAAATAGTGAACGTTTTTCCCTTGGAGAGGTCCGCGGGGTCAAGGCAGAGAAGTATGTATTTTTTAGCTTTTAGTAATAATTTATAAACATAAAATAGTTATGGCTTGATCACGGAATAAAAAGAAATGACTACAAAATGCTTAGTCGCAACTAAGCATTTTAGGCAGACTTAGTCTTATGTTTGAAAGAATTTAGGGTAATTCTTTACAACAGCCACTTCTATATTTTTCGTGTTTTTTTTTTGTACACACGCGTAAAGTGTCTCTATAGAAGACATTTGCTGCAAAGAAAATGTTGCGCAAATGAATAATTACCTATCGTAGGTATTTTCGTACTATGTTTTGGGGCAAGGGAAATAAGTGATTGTGTCGTGTTATCATTCACATAATAGATAAATGTAAGATTTGAATAGAATAAATTAAAGGACAAGGGAAAGGTATTTGCAATATACTATATATACTAGAGGTAAACATTTTATTTTTCGCAGACAGTAGTATTATTGAACTTTTATATAATTGTTGCACATTCTGTAGGATACTCTTCGCAGTTTTTTGAAAAGAATCTTGTGTGTGTCTTATAAATTTCATTCTTACAATACCTAATGTATTGACTATATATTTAATTTTCTCTCCCGATGGTGCCGACTGTATTGGTGAAACGCATGGCAGTATATTTTATAGTATAAACTAAGATTCATTCTTACAATACCTAATATATTGATCACATATTTAATTTTCAATTTTTTTTTCATCTCCCGATGATGCCGACTGCGTAGGCGAAATTTATGGTAGTATATTTTACAGCATTTTGGTGTCTATAGAAAATTACTTCAATTTTAGTAGCACATTGAAAATTGCAACCCTCTATAGATTCATGTTTTTAAATAAAATGTCCTAATACTTTTTTATTTACTATTTGATTTTTTCAAAAACAAGGGATTTCTTCCTCTAACTAACACTAACTTATAGCCCAAATTTCCATTCGAACGGACTTTTCTTTCTGTAGTTATCGTGCTTACAAGAAACGTGACGGACGGACAGACGGACGGACAGATGAACAGACGGACATTTTGAAAGTTGTTCAGAATTCGATGACGAACGAAATGATTTTTTCTCTGCGAGCGATATTAACGATTTTAGAAATGTCCCGATCAAATGCAATATACTCTTCGTAATCGTATTTGCGAAGAGTATAATAATAAATAGCTGTTTACTTTCGCACCAGGATATTATCTTTACTTAGTATCACTAAATTACATTCTATCTACTAATCTTATTTTCTAACATTGTATACACATTCTTTCTTTAATCCTACCCTAATTAAAATTCAACAATTCGGAATTCGGAATATTTTATTGCCCGCCTGCGAAAAACTAGTAGATAGACATATAGTATTTTATAATGTACTTGCATTAAAATGATCTTCACACACATGTAGAGACCTACTGCTCTGTGAAATGTCTTTTCATTTCTTCTACACGCTTTTAGCCATTTTGATCGACGAATCTTATCTTCTGGCAATATTATAAATATTTTATCTGGCACTTTCACTGTAGTATTCTTACACAACGGTACAATGCAATATTTAAAATAAGGAGTTTTTGTTTCCATTTTAAGCATACACTTATAATTTATGGCGATGCTGGTATTTTTACGGCTGAAATCAAGCGGTCGAGTGCTGGGATCTCCGTCGTCGCTTGTAAATAGTATGGTGTGATGTTACGACTACTCCCGCGCTTTTGAACTTATTTGAAAGGGTTCGCTCGCGCGCGAAACTTTAATAATTTATAACAAATTTATTATTGGGAATTAAGGCGTCATATTTTGCATATCTTATTTTTTAGTATTGTAGAACATTTTTATGAATTAAAAAAAAATGTGCAAGTTCCCTATTTGCACATTTCCCCACCACCCTTAAGGAAGTACAACGGCGCGTTACATTTTGTATCGTACGTTGATCGCCAGAATAGCTTTACTATCCCACTTATAATTGAGTTATAACTTCTTATCATACAAGGATGGATAAAATTCAAAATAGTTTTGGAAAAAAATTTGATAAATAAAAGTGTTTTTCTACAAACAAAAAATGTTATTCATTATCACTGCCAGAGTGTAAAATTATTACTTTTAATAAAAACTAAAATAGTTTTGAAAAAAGAAGTTACATAAAAAATATTTTCTAAAAAATAAATAACGTAAATAAATATTTCTTGTAAAATAATAACTAACTATATTAATCTTTGGTGTAAAGTCTAAATATTTTCATAAATCCGTGATAATTTGCGATTTTCAGAACTAGCAAAATGGTTGTTCATAAAATGAAAATAAATTATTATTCTTGAACTCTGACTCTTGTATTGAAATAAGCGATATATTTGACAGGCGGTCTTGAGCTAGTGTATTTCTAGTAAATGTTTTTATGCGTCTGAGTGCTGAAAACGATCGTTCTACAGAAGCTGAGGTTACCGGAATTGTTGACACTAAAGATAAAAGTTTGTACAGTTCGGAGAGACAAATTTTTAAATTATTATTATATATAAGTAAGCATTTCTTGAGGCGATTTTGAATTTGCAAAAAGTTGCTGGTCACATACTTCATTTCTTAACGAAATACGGTAAAAAAGGGATACTCCATTTAATTTTGAGATAATTTTGCATTTTTCTAATATATTTGAAATTAAAGGAAGACATTCGAAAAGGGGGATATATGTCGATTATGTTTCATATTCGACACATCAAACGATACTAATTTTATAGAGTTTCCTAAAATTAACATAATTATAATGTAGTAAGAAATGCTAATTTTAAACATGGCTGCAACTGTTCCATAGTGTTATAATAATAATTGCCTAATAAACTATTATAAATTGTGTTGTAACAAATTCATTAATTATTATTAACGAATGTGTATCACTTAAATCTGATAATTAGCACTGAAAAGCAAATTTGATGAAAATAACAGATAACAAGACTTAACAAGATTAAGATTGAGGTTCCCGTTATATTTCCTCCATCATTACAGCAAATTAGGTCAAGATTTTTAGTTGTAAATATATCATGTGCAGTCATAAAAAGTTGTTTTCTACTTGATACTTTTGAAAATAGGCCAGCATCTAGAAACTACTTCATAATTTGTTTCGAGACAATAAAAAGAAATGTAATAAAGAAAATAATAATCAAAGATTTTAAATATAAGATTTACTACAAAATGGCAGACGCTTTTACGAAATGATATTGCTTTTAATAACTTTTACAAATAATATTGGAGTTGGAGTATTTGTCCACCTTTAAAGGTAAACCTCATTAGAATCGCAGTAGTATTTTTCAAACTACATTAAGTAAAAAAAAGTGTTTTTGCATAGAAAATGTTTATTTATTACTGTTTCTCATTTTTGTAACAGAGAAGGCGAAAATTTTTAATAAAAGCTCGAAAAATATTTTCGACAAACAAAAATTATAAATTCTTGTCCCAACTGACATAATGAAATTAATGTGTCTTAGTTAGACTAAAAATTCTAGAATACAAAATTTCACAGTTAATTTGATCTAATTTAAGATTTTAAATATTGAATCACTGGGTTCAATATTTGTGCATGCACAGGGTGATCAATTCATGTGGTATATTCAATTTCCTGGTTTTATTTTTGAACTACGGATATTCAAATATGCAGGTTATGGAGTTTTTCCCAGAAACAGAAAAATTAAAGCAGATATGTTTAAAAAACTAAAATGTGTCAAAAGTTAAATTTTGTTTTTAATTACTAATGTACACACCGGACAAAATCCGTGCATAAAGGACCGGCATATGGAATAAGAGACAATAACGACTATTTGTACGAAATAATTAAAATACATACCCTCGATTGTCGAGACACTTCTCGATTCCCTTTTCTGAGACAAATTCACTGGTTAAAACAAAAATTTTCGAATTATAGACAAAAGTTCGATTTTTCGACTTTTAGACACATGTCAATATCTTGGTTGTTTGTAGAATTATAAAAAAACAACTTTTACATTCTTGAGGCACTTTTTTTCTGTATAATATAGTGGCGTCGAGAAAATTTAAAAAAATAAGGTGCAATTTCGAGTTATGGCATAAGTATTTAATAGCGAAAATAATCTTTTAGTAGATTACTTTTGCGTTTTTTTTATATTAATTCCAAGTGGGCGTGTGTCATCTATGACAGTGCTTATCCCTTTGTCAGTAAATTGCATATTAATAATTTTGTTTACGTCATAATTACAACCCATTTAATCGTAAAAGTGAAGATGACTTACGAAAATTACGAGAAATATGATATGCTAGAATGCTTTATCAAAGTAATAACAATTGTAATATTGCATCCGAAATATATTTCAATCGCTACCCAGAAAGAAGACAACCTAATAAAGCTAATTTTAAGGGGTTAAATGAAAATCTCATTAATTGTGGGTCCTTCAACAATTCAAGACCAAAAAATCAGATATTTATATTTAATTTTTTAAAACATTACAATTATACAATTTTGTCCGAGTTTATTTATGTCGATACTGGTTTTCTTGTATAATTTGTCTTTAATGTGGCACCAAAAGAAAAAATCTAGTGGCGTTAAATCAGGTGATCGTGGTGAGCACCTCACTGATCCGTTACTTCTCATCCAGTTATTTCTAAAATTGGTATTTAGTAATTCTAAAACGGTCCTAATTTTATGAGGTGGTGCACCATCTTGTTGAAAGAACTGATTTCTTGCCTCAATTAAGAGTAGATTGTCCATTTTCGATTTATTGAACAATAACTGCATTATTCAGCAATAAAAATTAAAAATATATGTATTTTTTTGTAGTTCAAGAGAAGATATTATAAAAAGTGCTCCACATGTTGTCCATTTTGATTGACACACATTTCTATGCGTCTTTGGAATGAGGTTTCTACTGTTCATAAAATTGCCGGAGTGATACTTCTAAAGTCATTTATCCTTTAGTTCAAATTTTTGATTGTTGTTGGTGTGATGTTTTCATGGGCATCATGTAACATGTTTTTTATAATACCTTCTCTTGAATTATCTGAAAAAAAACCCTCATTTTTAATTTTTATTGCTGAATTTTGCAATTGTTCAATAAATTGAAAATGGTCACAAATAGCCATAGGAATGTACGTACAAAAAATTTTCGTTTTTCAATCCTAGATCACATCGTCTAAAAATATACAGGGTGTTCCATTTGAAAAAATTGAGAAAATATAGTTCAAAAAGTTGTAAATTTAAAAATCCTTTTTGTCCACCCTGTATACTTTTAGGAAGTGAAATGGCTGATTGTCATCACACAGATGTCTCATAATTGGTGCTAACATATTATTTCTTAAAATTGATAGTTGTGATTGTAGTGACATTTTTAATATTCACGTGTAAATAGTATAATTTCAACAAAAAATCGTTATATCCAAATGGTTGAGAGAAAGTCAATAATAATATAGGAGTGAAAGGAGGCCACAAAGAGGTTTAAAAAAATGTTCTGATATACATGGCTTTTCATTTAAAAAAATATTACTTGACACTGTAGAATCGTCTTGGCTCGCCCTGTATATTCGAAAACAATTTCCAACTATAGATTTTTTTGTCTAGTTTACTTATGTTTTTAAGCTAGCTATTATAGAATTTGAGATATCGAAGTCAGACGCAGCATTGCCCTACCCTGTATATTTGTAAATGGGATACTATTCTCTGTATAATGGTAGAAAAGCAAATTTATACTTATGCCGTGTAAGCGTGATGACGTCACCACATTTTTTTTTGTTAATTACACTATTAGATTTTACAAAATTTGAGTACATTTTTTCTCTTTTCAACACTATAATATTTATTGGCCTCCACGATCTCCAGACATTACCCCCTTAGGCTTTTTCCTCTGGGGTTACGTAAAAAAACAAAGTGTAATTAAAAAATAGAATAAAATGTTGACCATTTTTCTCTAGGCATATTTGGCTTCTTCTAGTAACACTTTCTACGGCATTTTGTTTGATAACATTTGAAACATCACGAATTGCGTCACTTATTCAATTTTTTGTCATTTAAATTATTTGGTGGAGTCGGAAACACGGTATGTTTTTCGTAACCACAGAGGAAAACGTCTAAGGGGGTAATGTCTGGAGATCGTGGAGGCCAATAAATATTATATTATTGAAAATAGAAAATATGTACTATCAAATTCTGTAAAATTTAATAGTATAATTAACGTGATGACGTCATCATGCATACACGGCATAAGTATAAAATTTCATTTCTACCATTACAAAGCGAATAGCATCCGATGTACAAATATGTATAGTTTGTTGGGTGTCTGCCTACAAATAAACGCGCTACGTCTGGGGGCCTTTGTAATCAGACAGTCTGTATATTACAATAATTTCATACTTCCAGTTTAATCGAAAATGGTGTCACATTTACTTCTCACGAAGTGAAATAATTTTTTTCAAAATTAGACTGTGGACGTTTTATATTGTTATATAATCTTAATCGACTATCTTATACTTATAAGTATAAGTGATTAAAAGCTAAATTTATTATTTGAAAATTTTTAGTTTTTCGGACATATCTGTTTTAGTTAATGTTCAATTGTATTTTTGTTTCCATATTCGAATTCCCTGGATAAAACGTAACTTCCATATTTTGAATTTTTTCTACGTCAAAAATAAAGCCAGAAAATCGAATTAGTCACTAACTTGAACACTTTGTACAAGGAAGGCCTAAAAAAGTATCCCCTACATTTCCCTTCATACCATTTTCGTTTATTATCAGATTTATTTAGTTTTAAGCTTAAATAAAAGCCAGTTACGTGAATTATAGAAATGGATAAAATTACAAAATGGCGAGCATTTTCGTAATTATTTTAAATGGTAAAAATAAAAATTTAGAATATACCTCAATTTTAAGTTAAAGTTAGTCGAAAAACGCGAATGCGATTATAATGATTTCTGCCTTAAATTAAAGGCAAAAACCAGTAAAAATATACTTCTTAAGATAGATATAACTTTATTTTTTGAAAATTGCGAAAACAAATGCCAACTACTATTAAACAAAGCGGTTTTTTAAATAATGCCCACAATTTTGAATTTCACTTTTATTTTTAAATATGTATTTTCCGTAATCCACCTGATTTTGGCATTCATTTAAACTTAAAGCAAAAATAAGATAGATTTATTGGGGTTCAAAATAAAACAAAGAAGGTTTAGTGCCATATTCCCCAAAAAGAAACAATTATGCAGCTACGGACACGTGTTTCGGAGTTATTACCCCTCATCAACGTAGCGTAGCTAAGAAATTGGATCTACGATGGGATAGATCAGGAACAAGAACTAAAACAAGGCTGGAAAGTACAGTACACAGTATTCAATTAGTGTCTTCATGTTCCCATGTGCCACATTTAGGGCCTCGATGAGCACAGTCAACACACAGAACTCTATGTGTACTGCTCATTTCCACCTGGCACATACAAACAAAACAAGATAGATTTATTGGGGTTCAAAATAAAACAAAGAAAGTTTAGTGTCATATTCCCCAAAAAGAAACAATTATGCAGCTACGGACACGTGTTTCGGAGTCCCTACTGTACTTTCCAGCTTTATTTTAGTTCTTGTTCCTGATCTATCCCATCGTAGATTCAATACCTTAGCTACGCTACGCTGATGAGGGGCAATAACGCCGAAACACGTGTCCGTAGCTGCATAATTGTTTCTTTTTGGGGAATATGGCAATAAACCTTCTTTTGTTTTATTTTGAACCCCAATAAATCTATCTTGTTTTGTTTGTATGTGCCAGGTGGAAATGAGCAGTACACATAGAGCTCTGTGTGTTGACTGTGCTCATCGAGGCCCTAAATGTGGCACATGAGAACATGAAGACACTAATTGAAAACTGTGTACTGTACTTTCCAGCCTTGTTTTAGTTCTTGTTCCTGATCTATCCCATCGTAGATCCAATTCCTTAGCTACGATACGCTGATGAGGGGCAATAACTCCGAAACACGTGTCCGTAGCTGCATAATTGTTTCTTTTTGGGGGATATGGCACTAAACCTTCTTTGTTGTAAAGCAAAAATATCTGATAGTAAACAAACACGTTATGAAAGAAATAAAAAAGTTCAGTTTTATTTTGCCACCCTATAGTAATGATTTTCCAAAAATAGTGCAAATCAAAAACAACTTTGTAAGTAAGAAATAATGATCTACTGTTGTCTTAAACTTTACTAGCGGTGCTTTCTGCAGCGATTCTTTACTTTTATATCTAAATTGGAAATATATTTGTAAAAAATTTACTCGGTAGTTTAACCACGAAACAATGTTATGTTGTATCCATTGCTAACCAATTTCAAAAAAGAATAATATCCTTTTTCACTGTATCGTGTTTTATTTATACCAATGTTACTGAAACTGTGCCTGCAGGTAAATAGGCAGGATGTTTTCCGGAACTCGAATTTTAACGATAATTAATTGGATTTTTTCCATGTGCATTTTTTCATTGATCCTTTCATCACCATATTATCCGTTTTATTCATCTCCATTTTGTATATACAGTATATCAGCGATTGGGGTTTACAAGAGACGAAATTGCGAAAATAATCAACTTTTCGGAAAGAAGTTATTCTACATAAAACTTTTGGCTTTTCCTAAAAAATACGATTCACATTGAGAAATTTTATATTTTTTATACAGGATACTCAAAAATTACAAAAACGTGACATTTGATTAAGAGTAAAATGGTCTTATTTTTAATTTTGGAACAAAATGTTAAATAAGAAAGTTGTTTTTTTTTTAATATATGAAAGAAATTTGCTTTTTAATGTTTCAAAAATATTTTATTAGAAACTCTACACGTGTTTCGGCTTTTTTAGGCTTTTGTCAACAGTGGGAATACTGAACAGTAAAATTTGTGTTCATTACTTATATAACCATATCTGGTACCTACTATAAAACTATTATAAAATATGTTTTTATAAGTTGAATATTACTTTATTTTTTAAATCTAAATTATTTTATTTAAAATATGGTGGCCGGTAAAAATTTGTTGTTGATTCGTTAAATTTTTATTATTATTAACAGCCTTACTTATTTCTAATTGTTCTAATAGATCAAATTTCTTTCCTTTCTTTTCCGAATGGAGTAATTTGACATTATTTAAATCTATAAAATAACTGTTTTCTATACAATGTGTTGATATGCCCGTGCTACATATATTGTTTACAATAGATTTCGTGTGTTCCTCGAATCGCTTTTTTTACATTTCGTCCAGTTTGTCCAATGTATATAGCACCACAGTCATTACATTTTAACTCACATACTCCTGTTTTTTGTAGCTTTTCAGTTTTGTCTTTATTATTAATTAACATTTTACGTAAATTATTTTTATTTACTGAAATTGTTCAACATCCCAGTTTATTCAGTTTATTACTAACTCTATTGCTGATCTTAGGAATATAATTAATATGTTTATATCTTTTATTACATTCCTGAGAACAACCGGCATAAAACTCTTTACGTAATTTTTTTGTTTTTAGTTAAATAAAAAAGAAGTTAACGTAATTAAAGAAATTGCGAAAAACAATGGCTATAAAGAAAACCTAATAGATAATCTAATAAAAAACGAACAAAAGAAAAATTTACGTGAGGCTAGGCTTTATTTATTTATAAAACGAAAATGGTTGCAATTAGCCATAGGAAAGTACTTACAAAAAATGTTCGTTTTTCATTTTTACATCACATCGTTGAAAAATATACAGGGTGTTCCGTTTGAAAAAATTGAGAAAATTCAATTTAAAAAGTTCTTAATTGAATACTAATTTTTGGCCACCCTGTAAATTTTTAGGAAATGAAAATGATTCAAAAACATTAATTACATGTCTCGTAACTGGTATTCACATAAGTTTTTTTTAAAACCCATAATTGTGACTGTGGTGATTTTTTTAATATCCATCAGTAGATGGCATTATTTCAGCAAAAAAATTCATTACATCAAAGTGGTTGGGAGATAGCCAATAATAATATAGGAATGAATAGAACCTAGAAAGAGGCTTCAAAAATGTACTGATATACATAGCATTCCATTTAAAAAAAAGGCACTTGGTTCTGTAATTTCGTCTTGGCTCGCCCTGTATGTTCGAAAATAATTTCCAGTTATAGACGTTTTTATCTAGTTTACTTGGAATTTTTTAAAAAATTTCTAGCTATCGTAGAACTCGAGATATCGAGGTCCGACAAACTATTTCCCCACCCTGTATAAACATATTTTAAAAATATTCACAGATTTTTCAAGAACGAGTGACAATATTTAATTTGAGGTAATTAATATGTGTGTATTATTGAACACACACTACCTTATTTACTAATTCTTCTTTACACTAGAGAAATTCATTCCAAATCCCAACAGTACGGGAATACTGCTGAAACCTTATGTAATAATAACTCCAATCAACACTTACCTAGTAACTTCGTTCTGAATGTTGTATAAACTGGGATGAAACAAATTATAATCAACAAAATTGTCATTAAACTTTGCCGTTATTATCACGATAAGCATTTTTTCCATAGTTATATTCCATGAAGTCTGATAAAAAATAGACTGCTCTAGGGAATTAAAATACGATATGCGCTCGGGAGGAATGTTTTAAAAATCTCAAATCCCAAATGGGGAAATGCCAAATGAATTTATTTTACTGTTACCGTTGATTGATCATCGGTGTAGTCTTTTGTTTTCTGAACTGTGATTTTATTTAATTTGATTTTCATATAGGGTGTGTCCAATATATACGGAATAATTTTGTCCACATATCCAAACAATTCAGAAATTCTAATGAGCTCATCTTGGGAATTTTTTGCTAAGTTAAACATAGCCCCTAAAATGTACCCCAGAAATATTTTTTCCGAAAACTTCACAGCAATGAGAGCAAAATCGCATTTTTTTACATAGTCTAATAACGCAAACTCCAACCTAATTTGCTTAATCTTTATTCGTCTGCAGGTTTCTATGTTTCTATGTCAATTCCAGAGTTGATGCTAGGTGATGTGTCACCGAATAAATATATTCATGCATATATGACAAAATATCTTACCTTGTGGTTATTTTAGCGAATTCGGTAACAACCAAAGTTAATACAATACACATGTATTTTTAACCAGCGATCACAGGAGTATAAATATATTCTCTTATAGTTATTTACTTGTGGTATCCCATAATGTGTCTCACTTTTTATGGGTATTAAGCCGCCGTCCTATAAATAATTTAAAAAGAATTGTTAAATGAACCTCTAGGCCAAAAGGTTTAGTCTGAGGAAATATTTAAACAGAAAACTGTCATATTTGACAAGAAAGACAATATTTTATCAATGAAATGTTGCTCTAATTTTGAGAACGGAATCAGAAAGTATTCCGAAACGTCAATTTTAAATCATCTAAAATATTTGACATTTAAGTTTCATTTTTTGGTTAATATTTTTTTAGGTGTCACATTTTTGGATAGGCAAAAACATTTTTTTCAAAAAACCAACCCCTGACTAATACTTTTGGCTTAGGGGTTTATTTAACATTTGTTCTTTAATAATTTAAAGGACAGGTTTACTACCCAAAGAAGGTGAGAATATTCACGTACTAGTTTTATAAATAACACGTATTTAGTATGTATATTTATTATACAATGACTTCGAGGTCATTTTCAACATGTAGCAGTGGACATGAACACGCAATCCGCCTATACCTATCTATGAATTGCTATTGGACATTCAACAATAACGAGCCACGTCGGTCAGTAAGTAATTGTTTTTTATAGCCACAAGACATCCAATTACATGATACAAACCTTTAATTTTTTGTTCCCATTTCTATCAATAAAACAGATTTATGTGTTTTCTCATTTCATATTATTTGGGAATGTTTCATTAGATAATTAAAATTTATGTCTACGTAAAAGTTGTCTCTGGAATATCTCCCGATGTCTAATTGTAATCCACTGCATTCAAGTCTTGGCTGTTGCGTGGTCAATAAGTGGGGATAATGAAATTTGGACTGTTTGTTCTTATATTAATTCTTACAAAATAAGAAATGTGGTGAAGCACATTTTTGCACAATGTCAAATGTAATCGTTACTTATGGTCGATATATCTGGTAACATTGAGTCTAAACATCTTCTCAATAACAACAAAACTAAGAAGAACTCATAGAATGCCAAAAAACCAAAAATAAAACAACAACAAACAATAAAACCAGAATGTGGCAATTTATGGCCTACCGTGCATATTTATTTCATTTCTCCACGAGATTAAAAATGTAATATACAGTATCTAATTGTTTGGGTGCAGGTAAAAGTTGGTATTTTTGAAAACTCCCGTGGAAAGTTGTGAAGATTGTATTGGCAACAATGCGCCTATTATCTTTTTTTTTATAGTTCAATGTTTCGTTCAACAACTTTCCAAGACATTTGCTACGTTCGGCAAAAGTCTTGGGAAAATAGGTGTTTAAAAAGAACATATGGTTTGTATTTATGTGATGTTATTTTTTATAAATGTAAAGAAAAAAACTATTATTTTACTGGTATTATATTTTTACATTAACATACTTAAATTTTTGTTTACAAAGGACATAGAAAGGACACAAACTACATTAGCCAAAGAATAATTCTTCTTAATATAGCCAAAATGATATTATTAGATAAATAGACTAATTACAGGAGTGTACCACCAATATGTTTACATGTGACGAATGACTATATCATCTTAGATTTGATCTTGGTTTAAAACATTAATTTGGATCCCTGTAGGGGATGTTACTAGGCGACGTGAACATATATATATATATATATATATATATATATATATATATATATATATATATATATATATATATATATATATATATATATATATATATATATATATATATATATTGCACTCTCCATGGATAATAAACAAATCCATTAAAACTGTGTTTGTATAATTATTTTCTGCCATATTTGTGCTACAGCTATTCAAATTAGGTGCAAATATTACTAACGTCAAATTTATTTAGAAAAATAACATCTGTTCCCATTACAAAATGACAAAACAAAAATTTCATGGCCCACCCGTTATGATGTACCTAAAGACTAATATTCTTGGTAAGGTTACAGAAAAGTGCCCATAAACCGAAAACGGTGTGCATTAGATAGAGTATATTACCTTTTTAAATAGGTAAATGTATCGCCTTTCCGAATCAGTAATAATATACAGGGCATTCCATTTAAAAAAATTGACCTTCGTGCATTTTTCTAAGTCACTTATAGAAAGCGTTCTCTAACTCACCCTGTATGATATTCGAAACATATGATTAATGGAGGAGATGCCCCCAGGCCTTGCCTAGCCGCAACTAAAAAATTATCTTTTAATTGCTGCGTAGGTAGGAGAAAACACGATTTACTGATTCCAAAAAATGAAGATAAATAGCTCCAGGCAATGTACCATCAAAGAAATGTGGCCCTATTACATGTTCTCCAATAATTCCTCCCCAAACGTTTATAGACCATCTGTGTTGGTTATCAACTTGCATAAAAAAGTGAGGATTTTCCGAAGCATAATAATGGAAATTGTGCCTATTAACAAATCCATTTTAATGAAAAGTTGCCTCAACAGTGAATAAAACATTATTGAAGAAGTTGACATCAACTTGCATTTTACCTCTGGCCCAACAAAATTGTAGGCGCTTTTGAAAATCGTCATCAGATAATTCCTGGTGCATTTGAATATGATATGCATGCAACTTATTTGTTTTTAAGATTCGACCCACAGACCGTCTACTTATTCCTACTAGTGAGGTCACTTCTCTTTGACTAACATGGGGATTCTCAACCGTTGCCAGCACCACAGAAAACTCATTTTCTTTGTTCACAACACGTTTTATTCTTTCACTTTTTTTATATTCGACATTTCCAGTTTCCAAAAATCTATCGAGAAGGTTTTCAGGAAGCCTTCTTTCAGGATAACGTTGGTGATAAATTCTATTGGCCAGTAAACAATTTATGTCTGACTCGCCCAAAACAAAAGTTATGTCTACAAGTTCCGCTTTATTAAAATTCATATTGTAAAATTCCAAATATTTTAAATTCAATACAAATTGTAACTAACGACCGATAAGTGTGATAAATGCTCCTTTGTACACAACAATTTATACCAAACTGAGGTTTTATTGCTTGGCGAATAACGAAAAGAGCAAAAAAATGTACAAAAAAACATTACAGTAAATGACTGGTTAAATACTATTTACTCATTTCAATGGAAATGGTCCCACTAAATGGCGTCATTTCAAAATTGCATAAAGACGTGTGCCAATCAAAATGGGCAACACGTCGAACACCTATTATAAATTTTTCTAATGAATTATTTGAGGGGACCTCTTTTTTTAAGTTTATTCTTGAATTTGACACTTATTTATTTATAAAACGAAAATGGTTGCAATTAGCCATAGGGAAGTACTTACAAAAAATGTTCGTTTTTCATTTCTACATCACATCGTCGAAAAATATACCGGGTGTTTCATTTGAAAAAAATTGAGAAAATTCAATTTAAAAAGTTCTTAATTGAAAAATAAACACTTATTTATTTATAAAACGAAAATGGTTGCAATTAGCCATAGGGAAGTACTTACAAAAACTGTTCGTTTTTCATTTTTACATCACATCGTTGAAAAATATACAGGGTGTTTAATTTGAAAAAATTGAAAAAATTCAATTTAAAAAGTTCTTAATTGAAAAAATAAACATTTATTTATAAAACGAAAATGGTTGCAATTAGCCATAGGGAAGTACTTACAAAAAATGTTCGTTTTTCATTTCTACATCACATCGTCGAAAAATATACCGGGTGTTTCATTTGAAAAAATTGAGAAAATTCAATTTAAAAAGTTCTTAATTGAAAAATAAACACTTATTTATTTATAAAACGAAAAATGGTTGCAATTAGCCATAGGGAAGTACTTACAAAAACTGTTCGTTTTTCATTTTTACATCACATCGTTGAAAAATATACAGGGTGTTTAATTTGAAAAAATTGAAAAAATTCAATTTTAAAAGTTCTTGTTTAGTTTTGTCATTGTTATATGTTTGTGTCATATAATAATTTTAAAACTAAACATACTTCCCCCCTTATAAAATGAGTAACATTTTATAAATTTGGTAAGGGACAAACTTTAACTACAGGGCGTTTTAAAATGCCCTGAGCTGTACGCAAAGTCACAACTCGCGACACACCGTCTACGCCGGGGTGCGTTTCAAGTACTCGACCCATTTTCCATTTAAGTGGAGGCAATAAATCATTTTTTATGAGTACCATAGTACCAGGCACTATGGGGGTTGAGGTAGCTGTCCATTTACCGCGTTGTTGTAACGTGTGAAGGTATTCACGACACCATCGTTTCCAAAACGTTTGGTGGATATGCTGCAATAGTTGCCAACGAGTAAGACGATTTAAATTTAAGTGGGATAGGTCAGGATCGGGAAGAGCAGTTAAGGGTTCTAGCGTAAGAAAATGTCCAGGAGTAAGAACGGACAAGTCATTAGGATCGGAGCTCAGTGGGCAAAGAGGGCGTGAATTTAATAGTGCCTCAATCTGCACTAATATTGTGTTTAATTCCTCATAAGTGAGAATTTGTTCCCCTATGACGCGAGCCAAATGTGTTTTGACTGACTTAATACCAGCCTCCCACAGACCTCCAAAAATGGGGGGCGGAGGGTGGATTAAAATGCCATTCAATTCGCTCCTTTTCAACAGCAGATTGCATTATTTGAGTCAAATACTTTTTGAGCTCCCACGAAATTAGTTCCACAATCACTGTGTATACGAGTACAACGGCCGCGTCGTGCAATAAACCGCCGCAAAGCCGCTAAAAAAGGCTTCCGAGGTAAGATCTGATACTAGTTCCAAGTGCAGTGCTTTAGTGGCAAAGCACACAAATAAACATATATAAGCTTTAAGGGTTTTTGATCCGCGAATTTTACTATTTTTTATTAAGACTGGCCCCCCTAGGTCTACGCCACTGCAAAGCAATGGTTTAATTTGAGAAATGCGTTTAAGTGGTAAGTTACCCATTGGTGGTTGTAAAGATGTTGGATTTAAACGCCAACACATATGACATTTAGACAAGACTTGGCGCACAGCTCTTTTAGACGAGAGTACCCAAAAAATTCTGCATTAATAAATATTGTACAGTTTGTACACCAGGGTGTAAATATGTTTTGTGGATTTTTTCAATAATAAGAATTGTCAAGCGATGATCGCGGGGCAAAAGAGCTGGGTGTTTAATGTTATGGGACAAATTTGAATGGCTTAATCGGCCACCCACTCTTAAAATATCTTCCTTATCCAGAAAAGGATTTAATTTTCTTAAGGACTTGGAGGCGAGTTGTCCTTTTTTTAGGCAATTAATATCTTGAGCAAAAGAAAGTTGTTGTACATATTTTACCAGTACTATCAATGCCTGGTGCAGTTGCGTAATTGTGACTGCGCCAGTACGTTTTTCAAGAGGGTTGCGAACATTAAATAAAAAGCGAAGCACATGAGCAACAATATGTTGTATTTTCTCGAGAGAGGAATATTTTTCTAAAAGAATGCCCAATAAATCAAGGGTAACAAAAGTAGAGAAGGCAGTGATTTTTTCTTCTGATTTTATTTCAGCACTAGTAGAGTCTAGAGGAGAGCAAGGAAAATTATTTTCAGTTTTTCTTAACCAATCAGGACCTGTCCACCATACAGGGTGATTAACTAACTTAGATGGCAAAATACCCCGGGACGCACAGTCTGCTGGGTTTTCGTGTGAAGGAACATAATGCCAGCAAGTTGGGGGTAAGGTATTTTGCACATGCGTGACTCGATTGCTCACAAAGGTTTTCCAGCGATAAGGATCGCCTTTTAGCCAAGATAATGCCACCATTGAGTCTGACCATGCAAATATTTTATTAAAATTGATTTTATTATTAAAAGTTTGCATAACAAAAGACATTAAATCGGCGAGTAAAACGGCGGCACACAACTCTAAACGAGGTATAGAAATCCGCTTAAGAGGGGCTACCTTTGACTTAGCGCATATTAGAAATGTTTGAATAGAGTCCGTCGCTAACACTCTAAAATACACCACCGCTGCAAATCCTCTAGACGAACTATCGCAGAATCCGTGTATGTCACAAAGATTCATATCGTCGCAAATAATACGACGGGGTAATTGAAAATTATTAAAAACAAAAAGTTCATTTTTATATTGGGTCCAATTATTTAGGACGTCTGGTGGAGGTGAATCATCCCATGACAATCCAAGAGTCCACAATTGTTGAATAAGTAGTTTGGCAAAAAACGTAAGAGGGGCTAAAAATCCAAGAGGATCATAAATACGCGCAAGTTCAGACAGCAGGGTTCGTTTTGTACATTCCCTATCAAGGGGTTGCACTGAGTATGAAAATGAGTCGGACCCTGGGTGCCACTGTAGGCCTAAAATTTTAATGACATGATTTTCCTCGAAATCGAGGGCGAGAGAAGTATTTTGTAACATATTTTCAGGTAAGTGTGAGAGTAATTGAGGGCAATTGCTGGCCCACTTTCGCAATTCAAAGCCGCCTTTTTTTAATAAATTAATTAATTCTTTCTGGAGGGACAGGGCCATATCTAGAGATTGAGATCCGGAAACAATATCATCCATGAAGGAATCAGATCTTAATATTTTAGAGGCTATGGAATACTGGGAGTTTTCATCCTTTGCAAGCTGGGCTAAGGTACGTAAAGCTACGAAAGGCGAAGAACTGAGACCATAGGTAATTGTGTTTAAACGAAATTCTTGAATGGTTTCGTGAGGAGAAAAACGCCATAGAATCCGTTGATAATCCCTATGCTCGGGTGTAACCAATATTTGGCGGTACATTTGTTTTATGTCCGCTGTAAAGACGTAAGCATGAAGTCGAAAATTTAATAATAATGTCACTATGTCATTCTGTAATTTGGGACCGGTTAGAAGTGTATCATTCAAAGACAAATTATTAGAATCTTTAGCCGAGGCATCAAAAACTACTCTTAATTTCGTAGTGGGGCTGTCGGGTTTGAGCACACAATGATGCGGGATATAATAGGTTTTAGTCGAAGTTATATCATCAATTATTTTTTCCATGTGATTACTATCCAAATAATCTTGCATAAATGCAGCATAGGCCTCATAAAGTGTAGGATTTTGAAGAAGTCGGCGCTCCAAAGACAAAAAACGGCGAAGGGCTAAAGTTCGGGTGTCATTGAAGGTCGGTTCATGATTGCGAAAAGGGAGTGAAACGATATATCTTCCGGTCTTATCTCTACGATAAGTATTAGAATAAATATTCTCGGAAAGACGAGCATCCGGAGACATAATAGGAGTTTGAGGAATTTCTTCAAGTTCCCAAAATTTTTTCAATGTTTCATCTAAAGAAATTGTATCAAGAGAACAGAAAAGGGTAGTTACTGGTGAAATTGGAGGGCAATTAATACGTCCCATTAATATCCATCCAAATACAGTATTGATAGCGGAGGGTTCATGTTTTTGACCTTCTAAGCGGCCATTTTGTAATATTAGTGGAAAAATATCGGCCCCTAACAAAAGGTCAATGGGAGAAGAAATATTGAATTCTGGATCGGCCAGTTGAAGATGAGAAATGTGTGCGAGTGAGCGAGAGTCAAGACTAATATTGGGCATTGAGGTGCAAATTTTATCAAGAATTACAGCATCGATTTTGAAACTTGATATGGGGTTGTGTAAAGGGCTCAACTGGCAGGTTAATCCTCCTGCATTAGAGGAGGTTTGCATATGACCTAAACCATTAATGGATAAATTAGATTTAAATTTGGGAAGTCCTAAACGGTTAGCACATTTCTTTGTGATAAAATTTGCCATAGAACCACAATCTAAAAGAGCACGGACCTTATGGTAATTTCCGTGGACATCCTGTATATTAACTTGAGCTGTTGATAAGAGTACAGTTCCCTTTGTGGGTACAATGCTAGTCAGAGTGTTAACAGAACTACACTGAGACTGATTATTTGAGCTAGTAGTGCAAAGTTGATTACACGAGGGCGCTGCCGATGGTATATTAATATTTGGAGTGTTTTCAATTGGAGTAGTTTGGGACACGCTTTCAGGGAAATGTAGCAAAGAGTGATGCCTTTTATGACACTGCTTACAAGATTGTGAAGACGTACAATTTTTCAAACAGTGCCGAGTTCCCAAACAATTAACACACCAGCCATTTTGTTTTATAAATTTAAACCGTTCTAGAGGAGATTGTGATAAAAAGTTTGAACAACTATAAATTAAATGATCTGATTTACAGAGTGTACACACGTTCTTTTTATTAAACTTATTTAATGAAGAGTTAGCACGAGTATTGGCATTAATTAAAAAATTAGAGCTTTGTTTAGGTAACACATATGATTGTGCAATTTTACTCTTAGAGTCGGGCTTTCGACTTTTCTTTTGCATAGAAAACTCGACAGCGTCCAGAGCAGTACACTGTTTTATTATAAAATTGCTTAATATTTTATACGAGGGAATATCATTATTTGATCCAAATTCTAATTCAAATCGAGTAAGTGTATCACCGTCCAGCCTTTTTAACAACATAAATACCAAAATAAAGTCCCATTTATCAACTGGCAAATTTAAATTTCTTAAAGAAGCTATGTTTTCATTAAAAATATCTAATAAGTTACGTAAATTCTGGGAAGTTACTTGAGTATCAAAAAGTTTTTGAGTATCGTCAATTTCTCGAAAATGAGCAAACGCAATTAAACGTTTATTTTCGTAACGTTGAATTAAAGCATTGTAAGCATCTAGGTAATTTTCCTTGACCATAGGCGTACACTGCACAAGGGCTAGAGGTGGACCTCTTAATACGGAAATTAAGTAACTAAATTTTTCAATATTTGACAGCGAGTTATTATTATGCACCATTGAATTATACAAATCGATAAAGGTACGAAATTGTTTTACATCACCAGAAAATTTCATCATTTCTATTTGTGGTAATTTAATGTGAGGGCGTTCATTAATCGATTGAGATTCTGGCGATATTTTTTTTCTCAAATAATGTGGAATAAATAATTTGAATGCTAAAAAAGTCTTCCTCAAATTCTGCCCTATGTGTTTCATGCTCATTTAAATCAACATCTTCCTGAGTGGAAAGAAGTGTTATTATGGCATTATGTTGTTTATGATAATCCTCAAAAATATTTTCTATATATTTATAGCGCGCTTCAAATCTAGCATGTCTATCGGGGTTTTCTAAAGCTAATTCGGCTGAGACCTTTAATTCAGCCATTCGTTGAATGGCGCTTTCGCGCAAAGCTATATATTGTTTTAGTTTATTCTGCGCAGAGGTCATTTTCAACAAAAATTTTAAATTAAATTATAACTAATCTGAAAATAGTATTCTAGAAATCTCAGTTGACAGAGCAAACTAAAATAGCAGTTTAGACTTTATGTAAATGTAAACAACTACTAAACTTAATTTAACTGAACTGGTTAATAAGCGAGAGGAAAAAATATAGAGGCTAGTACAGTCAATTTTAAATACCAATACCTATTTAAATATTTAAATGATTTGAGCGTATACAAGAGCACCCCCACTTACAATAATTTATCAATAATTATTTGTGAGTGTAAGAGATTGAGAGAGCGAGAGCAATGTCAATTTTATAATTAATATGAAAATATTATTCAATATTAAATGTTGAGTGAGATTAAACAATTAAAACAATTTAATTGCTTTTTAGATTGTGACTCATTTACAAGAAATTAGTGCGAGAAAAATCAGATAACTCGTTAACAATCGTAAATGAAAATGAGCGAAATTAATTGTTATTAAAATATAACACCAATTATTTTTTTTAATGAGAGAGTGAGAAAATAAGTAATTATGATTTAATCCCAAAGGGAGATACACTTAATTATTGTGTAAAACAAAGAGAGAGAGAGCGAAATTAAATAATATTAACTATATATTTAATATCAATATTTATTATTATAAAGCGCGATAAAATATTTAATAATCAAGTAAATATTTCGCACCACTGAGTACCGAGAATTATTGGGAGTGAAATAAAAAGTAAACACAGAAAAACTCTAAAACAAAAAACTATCGCTAGGCGTATACGGCTTATCGAGATGTGTGACTTTGCAATATTGAAGGCAAATTAAATAAAATGATAAACTGAATGACAATTTATTAAATTTACTATTTTAAATTTAATTAAAAGTAATTTAGGTTCACAATCCTTGGCTCGTTAAAGGACCATATGTACCAGTACGGTAAAAAATGTTCGAAGGACCGAGATTAAACAGAACTTGGAGAAAGAAAATTCCACTCACCACTTTCTGCACCTGTATGTTCCTAGGCTAGCCTTTGGTTTATAGATGCTGCGTCCATGGGTTGATACACAATACACAATAACATATATTAAATTTTGCGAGAGAGTTTATTTATTTGTAATTAATACAGTTTGAGATAAGAGATACGAGATGTCCACTCGCGGGTTAATCAAATTCAAGTGTCCTCTTTTCTCGCGCCTGCGTGGTAATAAATCTCCCTCCAAGTCATTCGCAAGAAAATCGTGTGAATAAGTTTTGAATTTTAAGATGGAACCTAAATTTATATTTAATACTAATATTACTAAATTATTATATGACACAAACATATAACAATGACAAAACTAAACAGTTCTTAATTGAAAAATAAACATTTATTTATAAAACGAAAATGGTTGCAATTAGCCATAGGGAAGTACTTACAAAAAATGTTCGTTTTTCATTTTTACATCACATCGCTGAAAAATATACATGGTGATTTTTTTAATATCCATCTGCAGATGGCATTATTTCAACAACAAAATTCATTACATCAAAGTGGTTGGGAGATAGCCAATAATAATATAAGAATGAATACAGCCTAGTAAGAGGCTTCAAAAATGTACTGATATACATAGCATTCCATTTAAAAAAAAAGGCACTTGGTCCTGTAATTTCGTCTTGGCTCGCCCTGTATGTTCGAAAATAATTTCCAGTTATAGACTTTTTTATCTAGTTTACTTGCAATTTTTTTAAAAATTTCTAGCTATCGTAGAACTCGAGAAATCGAGGTCCGACAAACTATTGCCCCTCCCTGTATAAACATATTTTAAAAATATTCACAGATTTTTCAAGAACGAGTGACAATATTTAATTTGAGGTAATTAATATGTGTATATTATTGAACACACACTACCTTATTTACTAATTCTTCTTTACACTAGAGAAATTCATTCCAAATCCCAACAGTACGGGAATACTGCTGAAACCTTATGTAATAACTCCAAATAACACTTACCTAGTCACTTCGTTCTGAATGCTGTATAAACTGTGATGAAACAAATTATAATCAACAAAATTGTTATTAAAGTTTGCCGTTATTATCACGATAAGCATTTTTTCCATAGTTTTATTCCATGAAGTCTGATAAAAAATAGACTTTTCTAGGGAATTGAAATTAAGCGATACGCGCTCGGAAGGAATGTTTTAAAAATCTCAAATCCCAAATGGGGAAATGCCAAATGAATTTATTTTACTGTTACCGTTGATTGATCATCGGTGTAGTCTTTTGTTTTCTGAACTGTGATTTTATTTAATTTGATTTTCATATAGGGTGTGTCCAATATATATGGAATAATTTTGTCCACATATCCAAACAATTCAGAAATTCTATGCTCACCTCATCTTGGGAATTTTTTCCTCAGTTAAACATAGCCCCTAAAATGTACCCCAGAAATATTTTTTCCGAAAACTTCACAGCAATGAGAGCAAAAGCGCATTTTTTTTACATAGTCCAATAACGCAAACTCCAACCTAATTTGCTTAATTTTTATTCGTCTGCAGGTTTCTATGTTTCTATGTTAATTCCAGAGTTGATGCTAGGTGATGTGTCACCGCGTAAATATGTTCATGCATATATGACAAAATATCTTACCTTGTGGTTATTTGAGCGAATTCGGTAACATCCAAAGTTAATACAATACACATGTATTTTTAACCAGCGATCACACGAGTAAAAATATTCTTATAGTTATTTACTTGTGGTATCTAATAATGTGTCTCACTTTTTATGGGTATTAAGCCGCCGTCCTATAAATAATTTAAAAAGAATTGTTAAATGAACCTCTAGGCCAAAAGCATTAGTCTACGGAAATATATAAACAGAATATTTGACAAGAAAGACAATATTTTATCAAAGAAATGTTGCTCTAATTTTGAGAACGGAATCAGAAAGTATTCCGAAACGTCAATTTTAAATCACCTAAAATATTTGACATTTAAGTTTCATTTTTTGGTTAATATTTTTTAGGTGTGACATTTTTGGATAAGCAAAACATTTTTTTCAAAAACCAGCCCCTGACTAATCCTTTTGGCTCAGAGGTTTATTTAACATATGTTTTTTAATAATTTATAGGACAGTGGTTTAATACCCAAAGAAGGTGAGAATATTCACGTACTAGTTTTATAAATAACACGTATTTAGTATGTATATTTAGTATACAATGACTTCGAGGTCATTTTCAACATGTGGCAGTGGGCAATGTGGGCATGAACACGCAATCCGCCTATACCTATCTATGAATTGCTACTGGACATTCAACAATAACGAGCCACGTCGGTCAGCAAGTAATTGTTTTTTATAGTCACAAGACATCCAATTATATGATACAAACCTTTAATTTTTTGTTCCCATTTCTGTCAATAAAACAGATTTATGTGTTTTCTCATTTCATATTGTTTGGGAATGTTTCATTAGATATTTACAATTTATATCTACGTAAAAGTTGTCTCTGGAATATCTCTACCTCCCGATGTCTAATTGTAATCCACTGGATTCAAGTCTTGGCTGTTGCGTGGTCATTTAGTGGAGATAATGAAATTTGGACTGTTGACTTATTTCATTATTTCTTATAAAATAAGAAATCTGGTGAAGCACCTTCTTACACAAAACCGTAATCATTACTTATGGTCGATATTTCTGGTAACATTGGGTCTAAAACATCTTCTCAATAACAACAAAACTAAGAAGAACTCATAGAAATGCCAAAAAACAAACAAAAATAAAACAACAACAACAAACAATAGAACCAAAATGTGGCAATTTTTGGCCCACCGTGCATATTTATTTCATTTCTCCACGAGATTAAAAATATAATATACAGTATCTAATTGTTTGGGTGCAGGTAAAAGTTGGTATTTTTGAAAACTCCCGTTTTAAGTTGTAAAGATTGTATTGGCAACAATGCGCCTTTTATCTTTTTTTATAGTTCAATGTTGAACGTAGCAGATGTCTTGGAAAGAAGGTGTTTAAAAAGAACAGATGGTTTGTATTTATGTGATGCTATTTTTTGTAAATGTAGAAAAAATACTATTATTTTACTGGTATTATATTTTTATTCTGTCTTAAAGAGAATTTTTACGAAATACCTAACCTAATTTACACTAATTGATATAAACGAAGCCCTGTGTAATACCAATGGGGACATTAATTAAGCTAACATTAACATACTTAAATTTTTGTTTACAAACGACATAGAAAGGACACAAAGAATAATTCTTCTTAATATAGCCAAAATGATATTATTAGATAAATTGACCAATTACAGGAGTGTACCACCAATATGTTTACATTTGACGAATGACTATATCATATCAAAAGTGATCATCCAGTATATGTGTATAAGATCGGATTTTCAACTTCGTTAATTACGACACAATATAAATCAAATCAATACAATATACAACATCACATACATCTTTTAGTAATGACGTATTATGTACAATTCCTATTAAATGTAAGTGTTATATAACAACTGTTTCTTTAGATGTTATCTTTTAGTTAACTAACGAGTTAACTACGCTATAAACTGACCCCTAATCAACTAATAAAAAGTTATATTCGGCCCTGTGACATCCCTCTGTCACTTTATACGTAATACCTACACATCTCCTATTGCTTCTGTTTATTAACATCACATAAACCGCATTACACAAATATTCTTGCCAGCGCTTACTGTGTGCGAATTATAGTATGAATATTCTCAAATTTCATTGCTTCTTGTTATGCACGCTTTGTGTAAATATTTAGAAGTACGTATTTGTTGCAAACAAGGCCTTTGAGGTTAAAAATTTTAGAGTTTCATTAAATAAGCTAATAAAAATTCAATATTGCTGTATTTGAATTAAACCGTAAAGTGTATAATCTAAAACACGAAACTAACAGATATAATAAGTGGATTATCAAGTTTTATTACGTGCAATTTATGAAGCGGTTTGATGTGCAACATTTTACTGCTTATTACCACAGTCGGAGGAGTTAGTGTTGAAATTAATTTTTCCCTTTTTGTTCTTTATTTGCTGGATTTGTTCCAGTTTGGCCAATATTAACAATGTTGATGTCAGGACATTGTAACTTTGAATTTATACTTCACCAACAACTGCTTTATTTTTAAAATTCTTTTTTTAATAAAATTTAACACTGACGTAGTTTTCCACGAAACACCAAAATACTATATACTACACTCGATGCGCGTTTCGCCAACCAAGTTGGCATCATCTTGAGATGATTAAAACTAAACTTATGCTAACAATCTACCCTATTTATACGGTTCGGTGAACCGTGACTGCGAACCATGACCCACTAACCAATAAAGCTGGCTATTTGGGATAGGCCCTCTGTCACTATTCATACTATTTTTACACTTTATGACTTCCAAGCTTTCAAATGCATCCAGTTTTCTGGATGGAATATACTGTTAATTGTAGTTGTTTTCAACTATCATTAACGGCAGTTATTTCAAATATCATTATAACTCGTTCGAAAACAATTTAAATTCTAGACAGTCCTACAGCGTTTACAAGTGGACGGTCGGGAATGTGTAAAAATGAAATTATATAATGAAACTTTCCACAACTGTTTCTAATATACCAAGAAAAAAAATCGAAAACACAATTTAACAAATTTTATTAAAATGTCTTTATAATATTTTATTCTCTTTATCGCGTTGATCTAAGAACCACCAGTATTGTTTTCCAGTGGCGGTTCGTGGGTCAAGAGATAGGAAGGTCAATTAGAAAAGTTTACTGTATTACCTACCTTTTAAATTCCAAGTCGATCCTCCGGTCTTTTTGAGATGCAAAGTGGTCAATTACTTTTTCATTAAAGTCTTTTATCTTCTTTATTAATGCCCTTTCTATGGTAAGCATAGCTAAAGAAGATAACCTTTCCTGACCCACGGTATTTCTTAAAAATGTCTTTATTCTTTTTAAGGTGGAAAAACAACGTTCACTTTCGACGGTAGTCATAGGGAGAGTACACAAGATTTTTTTACAGTTTGACACTTTCAGAAAAAGTATTGCACAAATTATTGTTAATAAAAAGTTGTAACAAAGCAACTGCACCTTCACTATTGGAAAAATCTTCTCGGCTATATAATACTTCCAATTCAGTTTTAAGTTTCAAATGATTTATGACTGAATACTCCGTTTCAACTAATTTAAACATATTTTGAGGAAACCTTTTTTTATAATCTTTAAATCGATCTGCGTGAAATAACTGAGACACTGCTAAATGATTACTGAAGCCAAACCTGTTTTTGATCTCAGATGTAATTATATCACAAACTATTAATGAAATTCTCCTTTTTGATTCTTCCGTTTTACATCTCTGGGCAGACTGCATGGATGTCTCCTCCAAATAGTTATTCAAAATTTTATTTTTGATATCTTCAATTTTACTATTAAAAACGCCAATACACTTATTTACTGTTATGACATCGATATTACATTTTTGGAATTGATTGAACAATATATCACAATGAGGCATAACTAAATGAAAAAAATTTAACCAGTAAAGAAAATGTTCATTTTGTAAGTAGTTTTTTAAACCAATAGCTTGGTTTAGAGTGTTGTTTTCTGATTCACTATCAATGATTTTTTCTAAACAATCTAATAATTCTGTTCGATAGGTATAAACAGTCTCTATGCACTTTGTATTAAAATTCCATCGTTTTGGAGCCGCTTTAGGTAATCTCACCTTAACAACATTATCTAAAACGGCCGTTCTTTTTGGCGATTTTCCAAAGAATGAAGAAAAGCTACATATGTAAATTAGCAAAAAAAATTTTTATGCTTTTATTCTGACTTGATGCTTTTTGTAAAATTAAATTTAGTTGATGAGCGTAACAATGAATAAAATTTGCTGAAAGATAACTTTTTTTAATTTTGGCTTGTACACCTCCAAAAGTACCACTCATTACTGATGCTCCAGCGTAACTTTGTGCTATCAATTTTTCAGGACTTTCATTAATTTTCAGACATTCTAACTCTTTTAAAATTACATCTGTCAAATGCTGCGATGTCGTTCCTTGAGGCTGAATAAATTTCCAAAATCTTTCACATACAACACCGTCTAAAACGTATCTAAACACAAAAACTATTTGTACTTTATTCATAACCCAACTTATGTCCATTTTCAATTTTAATATATTGTGTAAACTCATATTTAATAGTAAACACCAAAAACACTGTTTTACTTAATTTCACGACAAGTAGAGATTTACTAATAAAATGTTCACAAATAAAAAACATTAAAAACAACGCGACAGAATTTACCGACCAACGCGTACGTAGTCAACATTAAGACTGCTCACTGCTCTACTGAACTTAGTGAACTTCGTGCGTTACCGTTTCCGTAAAATGTGTCAGAGACATTGTCCCCGCCAGTGTTTTCTGTCTCTTTTGCTTTCTGACGATTCGCGCATAAGTCTATTTCACTTTAATTCGTTGTAAATTCAGTCCGTAGCTAGCTTTGAGGACACGTTGTGGATTGACCCAAGATTTTTAAATTCTATAAAAATGTAATGAATATGAATGTAGAGGCTGGTGCTCGGAGGGGGGTTACGAAATCCTGCGATCTAGATATTAGAATAGTTATGCATAGAATGAACTAGAAACTTTAATATATTTTTTAAGAATATTAAAAATATATATATTTAATATTTTTAAACTTCAGAAAATGAATAGCTCTATTTTTTATTTGTATGTGGGAGGTCATTGACCAAATGACCCTATAGAAGAATCGCCAGTGTTGTTTTCCATCATAATCTTTCTACCAAAATCCGTTTACATGACCACGGAAAGTGGCGTCTAATGGTAACGTCACTCATTACTCTGGTATCACACGTTCTCTCACACCTTCCATTAATTACTGTCAAGCAGATCATCCTTAAAGATTTCGCACTTTTTCAGATATACAAATAAATAGGTAACGTTTTCCTGAATCATATTTTGAAGATAAATGCGTTATTTTACCACAAACGTGTTTAAAACTTTATTGTTTATTGTTTTTGTGGCAATAATAAACTCTTTTTGTATTTATATTCAGCCGTTTAGACTGGCTAACAAAATTACCTCGTTTCCATTCATCTAAATTTATTCCCTAACTTATAACACAACCTAACAAGATAATCCGTGTTCTAAAAAAATATGCATATTATGTTCATTAGTTATAATGATACGATTTAAAAAAAAGTTCAAAAAACATTAATTTGTTTATTTATTATGAATTTTTTTTTAATCTGCGTATTTTTTAATTAACGGTCAAATAGCAATTTTTAATTGTAAATATCACGTTTTCGATTGCAAATGCGTGAAATAAGATTCAAGACGATTTTATAGATAATTTCAATATCTATTTAAAACATTTTTCTGTAATTTTTACATTTTCCGAGATATTTTATAAGTATTTTATTAACACAAATTTTAGTTATTATATTTACGATTTATTTGTGAACCAAACTTGACGTCATATTCTGGGATAGAGAATCACAGCATCCTGGGAATGCCCTCGGATACTATGCCTACCATGACCAACTACGAGCTGACCTTCAACATCCTTTCTCCAGAAAGAGAGGAGTGGGATCGGAATAAAGCCGACCTACTGAAGGCAGACAGTTGTTGGTTTACAGACGGCTCCAAAACTCCCGAGGGAACAGGAGCCGGAGTACATAGCTACAGACCCAAGGGTGAGGATATTCTCAAGCCTAGGTACTCATGCAACTGTTTTTCAGACTGAGGTTCATGCCATTGAACTATGTGTACGAAGGCTGGAATATATGCATCTTACACGCAGATCAATAAAAATTGTCTCAGATAGCCAAGCAGCTATAAAAGCTCTTGGCCCCTACCGGTGTAACTCCAAAACGGTATGGAACTGTCAGAAAGCTCTAAATCATTTGAACAAGAACAACAAAGTGACTCTGGTCTGGATAGCCGGCCACTCTGGTATGGTAGGTAACGAAATAGTGGACTCCTTATCCAGAGAAGGAGCGGGATCACGATTCATCGGATCAGAACCAATACTTGGCATATCCTCAAGTACTGCCAAGATGGCTATCTCAACCTGGGCTGAAAGGCAAACTCTCCAGTATTGGCAAGAGTTACCAGGATTAGTTCATTCGAAGGCGTTTATAAAATACCCTTTGAAATCAAGAGCTAAGAAACTTTTAGAGTTAAACAGGGTAAACCTGAAAACTCTAACAGGCCTATATACCGGGCACTGCCCACTAAACTATCATCTGCATAAACTCGGCCTAGCGGAAAACGCCGAGTGTCGTCTATGCATGGAGGATGATGAGAAGGCAGACCAGATCTTATGCACCTATCCCGCTGTGGAGAGGATCCGATTCTCAATATTTGGCAAAGGGCAACTGCTGCTAGAGAATCTGGACACATTCTCACCCAATAAAGTTGTCAGTTTCATTAAGAGACTGAACTTATTGGGTGAAATATAATTAGGCGTGAGTCACAATAGGCCTGCTGATGACCGCAGTGGAGGGTCTACTAAGACCCACTCACAACAAACCTAACCTAACCTAACCTAACCTAACCATATTCTGGGAGTGTTTAGGTTAACTCGATTTTCTGTCGATATTGTGTTTTTTTTTTTATTATCGTGAATTTTTATTAAATAATTGTTGTTACTAGCAATTTGTTTCCATCCTTGTTGCGAATATGTGTAACTTAGAGCTTGATTAGTTAGTGGGTTCCTGTATAATTAAGGTGATCTTCTCGTTTAGATTACCAAGGAAAACCAGTGGCGCCTAAATAAATAAATATCCCCCCCCACCCCACTGACAGTGTAGCAATTTTATACTTTCGTAATTTTCCATAAGAGCATTCGTTAAGGAAAAATATGAAAAACATGCTTCTCCGTTATTTTTCGAGGATGGTAGGGGTTTCCTAGGTCTTAAATGATATGATTATTATTCAGCATAGTTTTCTCAACTATATACCCAAAGAGTTTTTTATTGTAGAGTTTTTGGGGGTAAACCTCATATTTCCTGGACTACAGTTATTAAAGTCGGCCCGTTTTAATGC
>JANEYF010000438.1:135000-152500 GCA_029963845.1 Rhamnusium bicolor
GGCCACATTTAGAAACAATGGATATACACCCAATGTCCCAGTATGCTAGCATTAATTTTTGATTTAGAAAAAATTCTAGCTCCTCGACCGGGGACCGACCCCAGGACACCAGGGTGAGTGGCAAGTGTCCTTACCACTCGACCTAAAAGCCACACGGCCTACGTATTTGGACATTTTTCACGAATTTCCTCAGCCAGTCACAGTCTTAAGCACCATCCAACAT
Source organism: Rhamnusium bicolor (assembly GCA_029963845.1). NCBI lineage: Eukaryota > Metazoa > Arthropoda > Insecta > Coleoptera > Cerambycidae > Rhamnusium > Rhamnusium bicolor. Next base: position 135,224 of record JANEYF010000438.1, read on the forward strand.
CGCAATTTTGTTTAGTTGACGTGATGAATGAATGTTGTGCACGATCTACGTCAGTTTATTTTCCAGTTATCAGGAACCGAGATTTAATACTAAGCGTCATGTAGTGGACCTTTTTTACAGCAAAAGAAGTGGACTTTTCTGATCCTAATGTACGTGAGACTTTTTCAGAAACTATTATATTTTAAATATGCGCAAGTTACGTCTGTAGATATCTCGGTAGACGTGGAACGGTCATTTTCCGACTACAAATGGTTTTTAATGACAGGCGTCGGAGTCTAACTTCAGATCATTTAGCACAATTATTAATAGTATACTTTTATTCTAGTGCCACAAAATAATTGTTATAGCGCAACAGTAATTTGCAAAAATAAATGATTTGCGTTTATCTAATTTTGGACATTACACAAATCACCCGTCAAAAGTATAAGGTAAGATATTGTCTATCTTGTATTATGTCATTTTTGCACACGATAATAGTGATATATTCGTATGCGAGCTGATTTTGCCCCAGATATTCACGAAATGACCACCTGAGGTGTGGTCTCTAATGATAAATTTAAATATATTTATATTAACGTTGGCGAAAATATTCCCGACAGGACAATAGTTACCGTATCTTTAAATACAACTATTTAAAATATGATGTGTGGTACTCCTATGTAGCTGATAGATCCTTAGGGGGTCTGTTGTTGCTTAAACGGTGTTTCGACAGTCAATCTGCCATTTTCAGGTTCTCGCTGATAACTGCTTACCGCGACTTCTCGTTGTTCGAACTAGAAAAAATGTTTTATTTTCAGTTCAAGTGCTATTTAAATTTTTTTATAAAATGTTTAAAGTGTTGTGTGTGATTTATTATGTATCTAAAACTTTTATACTAGCGCATTCAAACAAGAATGGCCGTATGAAATGTAGGAACCTATAGGTATTTATATTAACAATGGTTATGTAACAATACCCAATAATTATTTAATTATTTTTTTCTAGAAATACATAAATACGAAGCAAACAAAATTTCAGATTTTTTAAAATAGCCTTCTTTATCAATAAGTTAAAAACAAATTAAACAGGAAACACTTCAGTAGACTATTAAACCCACTTTTACACCTCAGAAATTGTTTCAAAATAAATGGGTACTTGAGAAACTGTTGTGGAAACTGTTTTTCGATAAGGGTTGTAATCACACCGTAATAATATGCGAGATGATGCGGAAATAATACTAAAATTTAATTAAACATCATGGAAATATCTATGAAATATGACTATTAAATTGTCGACTGAAATTCCATCATAACCACCGTGTTGTATATTATTGAGAATAGCTCAAGTTTATTGGAACTCTACGAAGGTTGGCTATCGGAAAGCTGAAGGATATTATACTACCTATAATACAACCAACTACGTCGAACTATTATAACTTTTCAGCTTTCCATATCTTGAAAACTCTTTGATACCCTTTCTATACACGGATAGTGTATAGGAGAGGTATCCCCAACAGAGATTGCGAATTTTGGTTTTATTGTGTTTATTTCTCATACATAAAAACTTATGATGGGCTTTGAAATTTCAGCAGTAAGGGTCAGTTTAGAAGATAACCCGAAAATACCGATATTACCTAGTAGTCGCTTACTTACAACGTATTTTGAAATACATATAGCACCAATGAGGTCGTATGTTATGAACAATTTTAACAAAAATGGAACAGGTGATTGGTTCCATCATGCTTCCGCCACTTCATCGATCAAATACCGATAATTACCTGCTCAAATCTCACGACGATATTTTGCCCCTCATTGACAAAAATTTGGGAATGAAGTTACGACGATGCCAACGGTCAATATATTTACCAGTAAATGCTATATACGAATACAACATATCTGACAAACTGGCTGAATACAATATTGAATTTTTTAATATGAATTTTTGGCGGAGGCGCCGGATATAAATATTTATATGTGTTATCAGTTCGTATTTACGAACTGTATTTTCTCCTTAAGAAGAATAGTTAGTGTTGTAACTCTTTACGTTGATTAAAAGTTAAAAATGCCTTACTCAGCAGAAGAAAAAAAGATGTATTAGAATGTTTTTTAATAAGTGATAAAAACTCTTGTGCTGCTTATAGAATGTATACCGCTCAACATCCCGAAATACAAGCACTGCATCGCACTTATTTTGAAAAAATTAAATAGACGATTTAGGGTAACGGTGTCAGTGCACAATAAAGAAAATAAAAATAAACATAAACCTGTGTGAACAGAAGAATATGAGTTAAATATTACACTTTATTTTGAGGAAAATCCGTCCCCTGTGTTTCGTGATGCTGCTCGAGGTTTAAATATATCTTATAAGTCCATTCAAAAAACTTTAAAAAAGCATGACTATACGCCATAAAAAATACAGCCAGTACAAATGTTACATGAAGATGATAAAAGCAAACATGTAGAATATTGCAATAATATTTTAAATATATTTGCCTTGAACAATCATATTTTTAAATATATATTATGGAGCGATGAGGCAAATTTTAACACAGCAGGCATATTTAATAGAAAAATTCACATTACTGGTCAGTAGAAAATCCACATAAAATATATGAAAGCAGATTCCAAGGAATAAATTCAATAGGAGTGTGGTGTGGCATAATAAACAATAAAGTTGTAGGCCCCATTTTCTTTGATAGCGCTTTGGCTGGAGTCAGATATTTTAATTTACTTCAAAATGAAAAGAAAGAATATATTGACAGAATAGTGCCTATAGGTCTCGTAAATGATATTATGTGGCACCAAGATGGCGCACCTGTGCATAATATTATACCAGCTCGGAATTTTTCAAATAACAAATACTGAGAGTGAATAGGAAAGCATAGAACTATATCGTGACCTCCAAGAAGCCCGGACTTAGATCCACTGGATACTTTTGTATGCAGACACTTGAAAACTGAAGTCTATAAAAATAGAAATAAAAGTGTAGATGAATTGAGAGTTAAAATTTCGGCAGAAATAGAAAATATAAATAATTCCAACACGTTACAAAATGTAATGAGTAATATATATATAAATGATATACTATTTGTGTTGAAAATAATAGAGGACATTTTGAACAGTTCCTTTAAATATAAATGTTATTTGTTCATTAAGATATTTGATGTTACTTGCTTGATTTAATGTTATTTCCTTTGTTAAATTTAAATAAAATTTAATTTATTCTTATAAATTATTTCAATTATCATCAATATTTTACTAAATATGAAGGTAAATATACAGGGTGTGGTGTGTCAGCAGGAACTGCATCGATCTATAATATAGGGAAAAGAACGCACCAGAAAATTTTGAAAATTTGGGAAATTACTAACGGCAGTGTGGTCAATCCAACAAAAAAAAATTACAAGCATCTGGCACTTCCGGTTATATCGAAAGTCGATACCAACTTGCTTATTTTAAATGGAACACTATATATTTTCGAAAAGAGTATAACATTCTGAGTTAAAAACATGTAGAATACCCTATGCCTAAACCCAGCCGTTTCAGAGATATTTAACATTTAAAAACAATTTTGATAGGTGTAATGGTTTATAATAACCTTTATAACTTTCTTCGTGTAAAAGATACTGATTTGCTTTTTGGCATGCAGAAAGACCATAAGGTGAGCTAAGCTCTACAGTTTAAAGAAATTCAATAATAATGTACCGACTGTTTCATTTTTGACGTTACATTTTTTATTTATGGAGAATGTGATAAAGTATATCAAGAACTTGTAGTAGATTTGTTACTACATATCCACAAAACCGGAAAATAACACTAAACACTGTAACACGCCTATTAATTAGATTGAAGACACTTTGCATAAACTAAAATCAACTAAAAACATAATTCCATTTTAATTTAATAATTGTTCAAAATTCCGCCCTCGAACATTCACACATTTTTCACACCTTCAGATTAGTTCTTCATGGGTAGCTTTTCTAATTGAAACCTGTGATAGTTGTTAATGGGCTCTCATAAACTTTATTTTTAATAGTTCCCCAAATAAAATAATCTAAAATTGATAAATCGGGCGAGCGAGGAGGTCATAGGAAAGGTCCCTTTGATCATAAAAAGTTTCTTGTAAAAAATTATTTTTCAAATACGCGTTATATGGGGGAGCACAGTCGTGCTAATAAAAAATGTTTCTATGTTTGGTGAGAGATAAATTTTCTAAATAGTTATTATTCAAATTTTGTAAAATATTTAGATATCTTTCACCCAAAAAATAATAAAAACAACAGAATTACAAACAGAAGAATAAATCTTTATAACTTACTGTTTAAATTTTCCTGATTAAATTCTAATGCCACCACTCTATCGTTTCTTATGGCACAGTAAACATTAAGCTGCCAACTTTCTTGAAAATTTCGTTCCTGAATACATGAGGATTCGAGTCACTCCAATAATGCGAATTGTTTCGATTAAACAGTTCATTTTTGGTAAATATAGCTTCATCTGACCATACAATATTTCCCGAATAAGAATAGTCGCCTACAGACCTTATTAGAATAAATTCACAAAAATTTTCTGTTCTTCGGAAATCTGTTTCTTTTAATTGTTGAATCATTTGGAACCAAAACGGGTAAAATTTATGTTCAATTAAGATTCTGTGAACTGAATCCTTGCATAGTCCCGATTCCAGAGCAGCTTGTCTTAATGACATCGTTGGAAATGCATGAAAATATCCCAGAATTGCTATTTCTATATTTTCGTCATCAACAATGGGATTCCACTTTTGAATTCTTGCCTTGAGAGATCCATAGTTTTTAAAATTATCCAGTTTTACAGTATTTGGTGACGATTTCCGTTTTTGTGGATATCGAATAGCAAATGTACTACAAGTTCTTGATATTACTTTATCACATTCTCCATAAATAATAAACAAATTCAAAATGTCTTCGTGAGTGTAATTTAAACGCGGTGGCATTTTTTGACATAGGAAAATGACTGACATTACTGATTGTTTCTAATCACGGCTAATTTGAAAAAATGTTTACAAAAGATTCTTGAATTTCTAAGAAAATCGCATATATTTCAAAAAGTTGTAACTTAAACACCCACAATGCTGATATCAGAAAAAAAAGGAATTTAATTATACACAATGATGTAAAAAAATACAGGGTATTACATTTTCGCGGTTTGAAGTTTACAAAATGTAACGTCAAAAATGGAACACTTGGTATGTTATTATTCAATTTCTTTAAACTGTAGAGCGTAGATCACCTTATGGTCTTTCTGCTTGCCAAAAAGCAAATGAGTATCTTTTACACGAAGAATGTTATAAAGCTTATTGTAAACCATTACACGTCAAAATTTTTTTTAAATGTCAAATATCTCTGAAAGGGCTGGGTTTAGGCATAGGGTATCCATGTTTTTGACTCTTTTCAAAACCCCTAAAATATATAGGGTGTTCCATTTAAAATAAGCAAGTTGGTATCGACTTCCGATATAACCGGAAGTGCCAGATGCTTGTAATTACTTTAGTTGGATTGACCACCCTGCCATTAGTAATTCCCTAAATTTTAAAAATTTTCTGGTGCGTACTTTTCCCTATTTCGATCGATGCACTTCCTGGTGGGTCACCCTATATATGTTATGTTTTTGGAAAGGGAATTTAAATCTTTTTTTTAAATTGTAAAAATATTTAAAAACATTGCTTTGTTTTTTCCCACTTTTATTTGACTTTCAATTTGACTTTTTTTTGTTGAAAATTTCGAAATCCTTGGAAAAAATGCTATAAATTAACGTTAAACATTTTGAATTTATTTCCAGACGAACCAGAAAATTGGGGTGAGAACGTTATAGGAATCACCCTGTACATATAGTACGCAAAAACTGGAAAGCTAAAATTTTAAGTGTGCTGTATTATCTGCTGAACTGTGGATCTGGCGGTGAATCTCTAATAAAAGATAGAAAAACAGATCGAATCACGAATTAATTGGTTAGCATTTTGTAATACATAAAAAGTCGGTTTCGATTACTCTGTCGTTTTTTTAAGAATTCTCTGCTTTAACCTTCGGTTTTTAATTGAAATCAAACATCAATTAGTTTCCGGCCGATTTAAAATAAATTAAAATGAATAAAAAAATTAATTCAACTTTTAAAAAAAGTTCTAATGAATTGCAGTATTCCATATATGCATAGGCGCCCTTTATGGTGAACCGATATGAGCCATTGCCCCCGCTGAAAATTTCAAAGCAAAGTATATCTGAAAGAAAAAATTAATAAGTAGTAAAAAGTTAAAATGGATCGAAAACAAATGCATAATTGCAACTTTACTCACACTCGATATAAATGCTGATTGCCTTTTACTTGAAACATTTTATACCATAAGTAATTTGTATTTGAAAACTTTTTTTTTTGTTTTGTATTATTTATTAATTCATTGTAAATGTTTTTTCTTTTTCTTTCTTGGGGCTTACTACCACATGAATAATTCTTGGTTATCTAAATAATACAATTAATTATACAGTGTGCTACTGGAAAAATAGGCCTCTGCATTTGTGACTTTACGACAAAGCATCAGTCACAGAGTGTTCTTTGATAACTAATATGAGACAAAAAAAAATAATACATTACCCTAACGTTTCGGAAACGAATCAGTTTCCTCTTTCAAAATTATTTACCTTTTTTTAGAATACGTCAAGCATGAGATTTGACACATATATTAAACTTAGAGAATGCAACAAATAACATTCAGACAATATCCATTGAAAATGCTTTAAAACTGTCTAAAAGTGCCTCAAATACTTTTTTATTTAATTTAAATTGAAATAAAGAATTAAAACTAAATAAGTTAATATTTTGTGCATAATGGTTTGTGTATAACATTTTTATTAAAGCAGTTTGTCGACCAATATACTCGAACGCAAAAATCTACGAGTAGTAATATTCCTATATTACTATACACGTATACAGGGTGTCCCAACCAAAAGTAAGCACCCTGAATAACTTTGGAGATAAAATTTTTTTTGAAAAGTTGGTGAAACACGTCGACCTTGTTTCTAAGGGGAACATATTTTAATGTAATACTTGTATACCTATCATCATCCCTCTACCCTACACGGCCACCCCCTCAAAAAAATTCAAATAGCAAAGGGGCTCGAGTGATACATCTTTTTTTAAGGTCTTTCAATTCCCTACATAACTGTGTATTTTTTTTAACTTTTATTGATTCGTTCTTAAGGAAAATAATTTTATTTTTGATGATTACACACAATCGAAATCGTTTAAAAAATCTAAAATACACGGCACTGGGTATTGAAATTTATAAAGAAACATTTTTTACTGCTCTCAAATCAACACGGGTTTTTTCGACAAAAAACACTTTCCTTGTTCGTTTAGTTTCAGAATAATAAAATGCTCATAAGTATTTTATTGTCCTTGAACATTAATTTGTTCACAACCATTTTCAAATCGAGATACATTTTACCATAGTGAGTTGTCAAAATGGTTTATATCCTTCAGGAGAGAATAGAAATTGTCAGCATTTATTTTAAAAACGTTAATTGTGCAAGAGCTACGGAGCGCATATTCAATAGAAATCACCCAGATAGAAGGGTTGGTTCTCAGTATATTTTACAATTATTGACAAAATTTATGGAAACAAGTTCTGTAGGAAACAAAAAAACATGAACCTCAGCGACCGATTAGGAATGAAGCAGTCGAAGTGGCAGTTCTGGGTCATTTGCAGATGGATAATACTCAATCGATTAGGAAAGTAGCTGAGGCTTCCGGTGTATTACGAAGCAGTGTTCATCAAATTGTAAAGGCCCACAAATTTCATTCATATAAATTTAAATTGGTACACGAATTAAGCGAAGATGATCCCGATCGTCGGCTTGAATTCTGTGAGATTTTTAGTGAACAATTAAACGATAATGCCAATCTACTGTACAATACGTGTTTTTCTAATGAATCGACATTTCAGTTAAATGGGGAGGTAAACAGGCACAATTGTAGGTGTTGGAGTGAAACCAATCCTCATTTGTTCATGGAAACTCATACCCAAAGTCCTCAGAAGTTAAATGTTTGGGCTGGTACCTTAGGGGATCACATTGTCGGGCCGTTTTTTATTCCTGACAATTTAAATAGCGAAAGGTACCTCGATCTGTTAGAAAATAACATCGACCCAATGATTACCCAAATCCTCGAAAAAGACGATAATCTTTTAGAGGGCCAATGGTTTTTTCAACAAGATGGGGCACCCCCACATTTTGCTATAGTAGTCCGTCAATTTTTGGATAATCGGTTTCCTGAGCGATGGATTGGAAGAAGAGATCCTGTGGAGTGGCCCGCTAGGTCGCCCGATTTAACTTCCTTGGATTTCTTTCTGTGGGGACATTTGAAATCGAAGGCATTTGCAACAAAACCCGTTTCCTGAGCGATGGATTGAAGAAAAGATCCTGTGGAGTGGCCCGCTAGGTGCCCGATTTAACTTCCTTGGATTTCTTTCTGTGGGGACATTTGAAATCTAAGGTATTTGCAACAAAACTCGCATCTCTGGAAGAGTTACGTGAAAGAATTGTTCGAGAATGCCGTTTATTGACTTCAGATGTGTTCAGAAATGTTTGTACAGAATTTCAAGAGAGATTATACTACTGTATGGAAGTCGGTGGGGGTCATTTTGAACAATGCATACGATAATTTAAACTGCTTCTTTTATTTTTATTTCTCGAACCTAAAATAATGAAACAATTATTTCTCAGGAACGAATCGATAAAAATTTTAAAAAATATACAGTTATGTAGAGAATTGAAAGACCTTTCAAAAGATGTATCACTTGACCCCCTTTGCCATTTGAATTTTTTGAGGGGGTGGCCGTATAGGGTAGAGGGATGATGATAGGTATACAAGTATTACATTAAAATATGTCTCCCTTGGAAACAAGGCCGACGTGTTTCACCAATTTTTCAAAAAAATTTTATCTCCAAAGTTATTCATTTTGGTTGGGACACCCTGTATATCTATTCCTATATTACTATATATCTGTATTTGATTTCTGCAAAGAAATAAAATCATGCGGAAGGAAGAAAACTCTTCTTTTAATTTGATATGCTTTAGAGAATTGAATATTTTATGTCCACTTTTATTAGTATAATCACATTCTGAAACAATTCATAAACCCATATGTCAAACACATAAACGTCTTTTTTTAAATCGATAATATAACACTTGAACTAGCTTATACGAAAGTTAGGTTATAAAACGTGACAAACTAATTGAAATGATAGTGAAGTTAGCAGTTATTAACTTTTGACTTAGTCATATTAATTAATTATATTAATAATAAAAGTTTCGGTAATATGTTATAATTGTCCATATTTTCACATGCTTAGTGTATGGTAAACGGTAACTGAAAAATCTTAAATATTTCTTACAAGGGAGGAATAAAATAAATTTCTACGCTATGTTTAACCCACGAAAATGTCGCCTTTATAGACATTTGCATTAAGGATCATGTTCCAGTATGATATGTAGACAACCGGTGTGTCAGTAGTATGTAGGTTATGTACCATCACAATAATTTGCTGAAAATGAAAATGTACCGGGTGATCCAAATAAGCCTCCCACCCCCATTTTCTCGGTTATTTGGAAAGATACGAAAAAAATTAAAAATGCTTTTTGTAGGGCTAAAAAGGAATCCAGACACATTAACAGAAAAACAACTGAACATCAAATAAAAAAGATGGAGGCCTAAGTTATATTTTTTTAAATAGAAGTACCCAAATATTTGAACAGGGCGTCTTATTCTGATTTCAAATATATATACTTTTTATATAGTATCTTCAGTAAATTATCCGATAATCGATTATTTCCCAAAAGAAAATATGTTGCTTAATAGATATCAAGAAATATTTTCTAGGTGGCCGTGATAACAAAACAACAATTAATATTTTGACAGTTTTGCTCATTTAATAATTCAACAGTTTACCAACAACTGTTACTTTTGAACGTTGCTTTGTTGGCCAAAAATAACCAATATGAATAATCATTATACTTTAGGAGAAAAATACGATATGGTAAACTTATATTTTAAAAATAATAAAAACGCTTGTGCTTCCCAGCGAGAATATGGACAAATATATCCGAATAGGAAATTGCCTGACAGGAAAACTATTAAGTTGGCAGATAATTTATTAAAACATACAGGAGCAATTCAAAATAAAAAGAAACGAGGAATAGTCAACGAAGATAGAGAATACAGTATTTTACTCTATTTTCAAGAGAATCCAAGAAATTCAATACAGAGAACTTTAAAAAAACATAAACTTAAGGATTATAGTAAATGCCTGTTCAAAAATTATTCCCTCAAGATAATGAAAATTTTGTAGAAATATGATCAACAGGTATGACATTGATAATAATATATTTAATAAAATATGTTGGACCGATGAGGCATCATTCAACACATCTGGTATCTTCAACAGAAGAAATTCATATTTTTGGTCTTCCGAAAATCCTCATATTACTGAAGAGAATCAATTCCAAGGAAGGAAATCCATAAATGTTTGGTGTGGAATAATAAATAAAAAAAATATAGGGCCTATTTTTCACGAAGGCTCCCTTAGAGGACCATTGTATTTAGATATGTTAAGAAATGATGTAAATAATTTATTAGAAGAAATGCAGTTGCAATTCGATGTTATTTGGCAGCAGGACGGGGCACCCCCACATAATATTAATGATGTTACAAATTACTTAAACTATTAAGAATGGATAGGAAAACGAGGAACTCTTGCTTGGCCACCTCGTAGTCCGGACCTAACTCCATTAGACATGTTTCTTTGGGGCCATTTAAAAAATATTGTTTATAAAGAAAGAAGCAACAACTTGGAACAAATAAAGGAAAAAATTAGAACAGAAATACGAAATTTGAATAATAACAACGCTGTTATGTCAAATGTAATGGGAAACTTAAGAAAACGATACGTTCTGTGTATAGAACACAATGGAGGGCACATAGAGAATTTTTTGTGATATTTCATTATTAATTAACTAGCAATAAATTATTGTTAATTTCCTACATTTCTGTAGCCGTTAAAGAATTTAAATATTTTCTTTTACCACTCTTATTTTAATGGATAATATTATTTTTAATAAATTATCTACCACTTCAATAGTGTTCTTTAGTTATTTTCTATATTTGTAGTTTTTTTAGCTGGCTGGGCAGCATAAGCGTTTTTTATTTATTTTTTTTTTTCCAATATAATAATTTAACTAATAATTGAGCATAGTTTCATGAGGATAATAAAAAAGAAATTAAATATAGGTAAATTAGACAAAATGTTAATAGTTATAATAGTCAAACTGTCAAACTAACACTTTTGTTTTACTATCACAGCCACCTAGATAGTATTTCTTGGTATCTGTTAAGTAACGTATTTTATATTGAAAAAAATCGTATATCGGAATATTTACTGAAGATACTATATAAAAAGTATATATATATTTGAAATCAGAATAAGACGTCCTATTCATATATGGAAAAATATTTGGGTACTTCCATTTAAAAAAAAGTAACTTAGGCCTCCAACTTTTTTATTTGATGTTCAGTTGTTTTTCTGTTAATGTGTCTGGTCCTTTTTAAAAACCCTACAAAAAGCATTTTTCATTTTTTTCGTATCTTTCCAAATAACCGAGAAAGTGGAGGTGGGAGGCTTATTTGGATCACCCGGTACATGTTCTTTAGTTATGTTGGAAATTATGCTATTATTATTTATGTTTTTACCAAGTTTATTTGTTGATATAAATAATTAAATCTATTATTATCAAGATTCGCCGCGATTCCTGCACCATTCTGTATAATACACATATTTGGAAAATTAATATAGGTACTTAAGAAAATATATGCATCTGTAACTAATTGTTCCAGGTTATAAATGTGAAAGAAGGCACTCACAACTTTTCAAAACAAATTTCTTTTTAGTTATTTTGCATCCCTCGTGATGCCAAGTATGAATCAAGTAATATATCCTGGGAGATATCCTAACTGTAAATACTCTACGAAAGAGCCCATCTTAAATCTCAAGGATTAATAGGATGGAAATTTGTTGAATATTACACAAGTTAGGTACTAAAAACATTGTACTGCAGAAATCATTTGTCTTACGGATTAATGAGAAAAATCAGATTTTAATTTTCTTAAATAATAAAGATTTTTACAGAAAAAAATGTGGAGTGAAATTTTACTCAGAATTTATGCAAACAAAAGTGAATTTAATATTATGTTTTAGTTTATTTCTGCTAAACAGATTTATTTGCAATTTGTATTTCCACCTACTTACAACAGTATTTTCTCTAGAATTTCATTACTGAAATACTGATGTGATCACACTCAGTACTTATAAATTGCGTGAGACTCGACAAATCCTGACGAAATTATTAAAAAAAACCACTGCCAATTACTTGGGGATCAGAACTTCCTCACCGTAGTAAAACTCGACGTGTGGTGGAGTTTATAATAAAAGTAATTTTTGACGTTTCAAAAAAAGTCACATTTTTTTTACGTTTCAAAAAAGTCACATTTTCAGGTTTCAAAAAGGTCACTTTAACGTTTCAAAAAAGCCACATTTTTTTGACATTTCAAAAATGACACATTGGTGGAATGTCATTAATATTGTCTTTAGACACTGGGACCCATTTTGCTCATCAGCGAACTCAATCTCTTCCTTGACCTCTAGAATGTGTGTATCAAATTTGAAAGCTTTATCTCAAAAACTGTAGCTGCTATCGCGAACCACACAGACAGACACACACAGACAGATTTTTTTTCTGTCTGATATTTTGTGTATTGTCATAATTCGTCGAGATTCGTCCAGAAGTGTAATACAAATTTTCAAAATTTTTTCACGAATACATAACTTCCTCACTTTGAGGGGTGAGGAAGTAATAGGCAACACAAAAGATACAACACAAAATACATAACGAACACAACCATTCTTGTTTTTTAGATATTAAAGCAGTTGTTCAAAATAACGACCTCCAACTAGAATACACGTTTATAACCGTGTCCTAAAACTGCCGTACAAGCTATTTAAGAGATGTAGGGAATTTCGAACCTCATCAGCAGCATAAAAATTCTTTCTCTTAACACTTACTACGTTAGGGGCGTAAACAGCATTTTTGATGTGATTCCAAAAATAAAAATCAAATGAATTCAAATCTGGAGACCGAGGAGGCCATTTGATTGTGGCTTCTCATCCGCTTCCAATCCAATGAATTTTAAGTGTTAACTGAAGCCATTCTTCTAAAGAAAAATGTGGGGGTGTATCAGTCTGCATAAACCACAACGTTCGGCATAAATCAAGAGGTAAGAGGAAGTTATTCTGCAAAAAGTTCAAATAAGCTAGATAATTCTTTTCAGTAACTCAAAAGGCACCATTTAATAGTCTATATTTATAGAAAAGTAGTACTGATTTCTCCCAGTTACCACTGTGTGAGAATTTTCGTCCATGTCGAGTAAAACAGGACTTATCAATGAAGAGTACTTTTTTCGTCAAATCTGAGAGCTTCTGAAATATAATTCTACAAAAATTCAATCTAAATGGAATATCACGAGGGAACAGCTCTTGTGTTCTTAGCAAATGATAAGGCTAAAGTCCTTGCCTCTTCAGAATTCTCCATGCTGATGATTTTGTTATGTTGAATTGAAGAGCAGCCTGTCTGATACGACATTCAGGATGTTCACCAAAATAATCTAATATTTGTTGCTTCAATGTATTTTCATTTGTCTCTGACGACCACAATTATGACTTCTTTTTTTAAAACATCCCTTCTCTTAACCTCAAGTGAATATTATGAAAATGTAAACATTTGGCAAAGCACGATGACGGAGTTTCCGACTATATATTCTTTTTGCTGCTAAAGCATCCTTTACATCTTCTGTATATAAAAATAAATGTCCTTACCACTAACTGATTCATCAACGCCAGGCCCAAACTTCTGAATTTGGCAACATGAAATTCGAAGAGTATATTCCTTTCATGGCGTAAGCAACCATTAAGAAGGGATTTATCGAAATTCAACCCCTAAGGGGGTGAAAAGGGGTAAAATGTGTTTTCACTCTTTTTCAATATCTCTTAGGCCCGATGAGATATCGACTTGATTTTTGCTCACAAAGATTGTAAAATTGACGAGAGGCACCGAAAAAATTTAGCTAAATCGGACGATTCTTAAATAAGACGACGACGACGACTCATAAATGCCATAATTATTATGTCAAAATGATAAAATGTTAAATGTATGAGAGGTAGAGGGTAAATTTTTTCCTTAGAACCACAGTACCCCATAAGGTTTCTCCCTGTGAATCGAATAAACCCCGTATATGCAACAGCTAGTTCACCATAAATTAAAAGCGTGCCTACAATAAAAAATTTTAAAATCTCTGGCTAAAAAACTCACAGTACTATGAAATAATTATATAATTACAAAGCCAAGAAACTATTTAATTTTAGCAAACTAAAATTTGACACCAGCCTACTAAGTGTTTTAAACTAATTTAATCATGCCCATTGCTTTGGATTGATTACCTAGGTACCTGTATTTTACTTTTGTTTTCCTCAAAAACAGTTGACATTACGAATTTTTTTCAGGAGATAAAAAGTTTTTAAATTAATGAAGACATCTGTTGGGTTTTTTTCTATTGAAAAAAAATTAGCAGACATAAGGATAATTCGAAAAATTTAAAGGCGGTTGTTAATTTCATTCATTTGTAAACAAGCCAGGCGAATAAAAAAAACTTATTAGATACCCTTTCATTAGTAAAACAGATTTGCTAAATTTATTTTTTCAGTCTAGAATATTTTGCGATAAAAATTAAAAACCGTTTTTGGCACACTGCTTCAAGGGGGTGTAACTAGACAAGGAAGGCTTATTTTGAAAAATTTTGTTGGGAAAACCCATGTTAATTTTCGGCAAGGAATCGACAGTTCAATTCTTTGTACTTTATTATAGGGACACCCTGTATATAGACATATGCGTCAATGGAATTATTTTTTGTCCTATTATTATTTTTATACAGAACATTCATTTCCCTGAGCAAAGCGTAAAAATAGAGGGATGGAGATACAAGCTAAACTTCATCCCTTTTAAGCATTGCATTGTCGTGATAACATTAATCATATTGGAATAAAATAAGTTATTTGTTTTATTTTAATCGTGTTATTTGCTATTTAAATGACTTTTTAGTATTGAAATATCCCTTCTCTAATTACACGTTTTAAACATTTTATAGAAATAATCAAAATGGATGGGTCTTTTTATAAAATGTTACAAGAGAAAATTATTGTAGACACCAAATTGTTTTACTCATAATTTTGCAGTCTGGTAAAACATTTCTTTTAATATGGTCTATTAGAGTCAAGATAAAAGAACTTCAGCAACCACATAAAATCCTCGGACTAATTGCTCTGTCTATCGAAAGTATCAGACGACTGATTTTTGAGCGCTTGCTCCTACCGCCGCAATCCCATGAAAGCTCCTAAACGCTACCTACATAGTTTCCAACTTAATTTTCTTGTCATTTATCTGCTAATTGCAGCTTACAATAAATCAGGATTTTACCGTTGGTTTGTTTCAGGAAATTCCGACTTGGATCCATGTCCAAGCATTGCGTCCTTCCGGCCTGGTTCGGTTGCCTTAACCAGCGATCAGTTAATGCCCGGAGATCGGATATACAGTGTAAATGGGATTACGACGTCCAGAATGAGACCGGAGGAGGTTACCACATTACTGGACAATGTAGATGGGAATGCAATGCTGGAAATTGAATATTCATTACCGAATTACGGTGAGTAACATTTGGAAATCCGAGTTTCGCATATTTTAAGCCCGGTTGGTTGCTTATTATGAATTTTTAATCCTGCTTGGGTATGGTTCGCCTCCAGGTGCAATAAGGCAGAATTTAATAAAATAAATTTGTATGATCGATGATTTTCTGTTGTCCATAAAACTGCTGCAATTAGTGATATAATTTAAGTGAAAACTAGCTTTTTGCTCCTTTTAAATTTTATGTGCCAGTTTAGCGATCCTGCTTAGCTTAATTAGCATGCGTGTGTTAATTCCAACTAGTTGCACAGTACATTTCTCTTGCTAGTAATTAAGAAAAAATCTGCTGTGAGATGCATGACTGGGATGCAGAGACACATATTTCCTATAAATATATATCAACAGGATCGACTATTGCTCTGCTGAATGGAAATGGCCATTCAAAAAATATATTAAACGACTTTATGATACATCACAGGCCACTTTATAGAAGAACATTAATTAAAATTGTTTTTGAATGCATATCTCTTTCATCTGACAGTAGCATTTCAAACAAAGTGTTATCTAAACTGGAAAATGATGATTTACTGAACCCCTTAAATCGTTTTTATAAAAAGTATTTAATGGTGACATTTTAGTCCACCATCATTACGTACTTTATGATGTCACATTTATTTTTGAATTAATAAAAGAAGACCCCTTCACACCATACAATAGGATTATTAGTAATATAAAAATATTTCGCACAAAAATAAAATTAGGACAAATGGAAGAGACATTAAGATTAAAAGAATATTGTTATCAAATTATTTATTATAAAACTGGAAATAATCATATACAAGTACAATGCGCATGGAGGCGTGGCTTTCGATCCTAAACGTGACGTAAGTAGCGAGAAAATACCGAAGGTTCGTAATCGTTTTAAAACGTTCTACACTTAATTAATAATAATTTAAAATAATATAGGAAATTTAACAGATAAAGTTTTATTTTAAATATGTTGTACAAATATCAAAATATTTCAACTGAATTTGCTTGCGAACATAACCTCATAATTTATCTACATTTAGCGGAGGAGATCTTTTAACTGTTTTAGCTGCGATTTTTACAGGCAATTGTGCTGTAGTAGGGAAATTTGAAGATTTGCAACTTCTTCTTCTTTCTTCTTCTTCTTCTTTTTCTTCTTCTTCAGGAAGTAATAAGAAATATATAAATTCCCGGAAGAAATTTGTAGAAACAAAAAAAACATATTAAACAACTCTTTTTTATTTATTAAAATATAAAGATGAAAATATAAAAACATTTTCTTTAACAGTTTAATAATTAAGGCAAATTTTTTTTAGTTTCCAGATTAAACCTAACGCAAAATGTTTGTTTTGGTGTGTACAGTATTGTACTGCAGTGACAGATATTTCTATCAGTCGGTTTTTGAGCAATTTGCCATCAAACTGGCGAAAAATTTGAAAAATGTTGATAAAAAATAATTAAA
>JANEYF010000438.1:157500-158558 GCA_029963845.1 Rhamnusium bicolor
TAAAGTAGTACATCACAAGTTTTAAATCTTTTTTTTCGAAATTGAATCAACCTAGAAGAGTAAAAGTTTATGAAGGTTTTCTATCATAGCATTCTTTTGCAGATATTTTCATCATACATACGTTTTCTCGTAGGGGATGAAATAAACCACCCCTTATGAGTATATAAACAGAATTTTACTCAAAACATAGTCAGATTAATAAAAGTTTATTATCGATAGATGAAAATTACCTTATGATGCATTTTAAGAAACATTCTTTTCTTCAATTATCAGAAGTTATGTAAAAAGGAATAGCATTGGCTTTCTCAATATTTTACGATATATTGTTCTACCTCTGGAGCCAATTTTTAAAAATTGTGTAATACATAAGGTGCAGCTACAAACATAAAAGGTTAACAAAGAAAAGTCATATTTATAAGTCCTGCTTTAAGAAGTGTGCAAAAACCAAAAACATATACATACGTATGGTATATTTTCCTACTTCCCATCTCCTCATATCCTGCGAGTTTCTTTAAAGTAGAAAATGCATTATTATGAGTGCATATAACATTGCTTTTAACATTTTCATAATAAGGTACAAACTTTTCTTCTAGACAGCATATTTGTATGATAAATTATTTACTTTATTAAATTGCGCTTCAGACGGTGATATATCATGATATCATAAGTTTGAACTCCTTTTTTCTTGTAGTAAAATGTTCATTTTATCATGGTAGTCGTTTTCGTTCATTATTACTGTTTTGTTTGATTTTCAGGTTTTAGGATGATAAGTTGTGGATTATTTTTACGAAATATGTTCAAACCTAGTTGCAAACACAAAAACATCATCGGTTAGTGTAAAACAGTAAAAAGTGATGTGCTCGCTATGCGCACAAATTATTAATTAATCAGCATTATTGTTAAACTATAAAGTGCCACATCAGATTATTTTTTTCGTTTAAGTCCTTACATTGAAAAAGGTGGAAAACAGCCACCGAAACGTTTGTGAAATGTGTTTATGAATAAATAAACAATTCAATTTTTTTTTTCAAATCTATCATTAAAGAACCAAAATCCCA
>JANEYF010000439.1:0-102500 GCA_029963845.1 Rhamnusium bicolor
TCAGGTTTTCGAAATAAAAAGTGATTCTACAAACAAAATAAAACATGTTCTCTCAAAACAATGGCAATGGTACAAAAGAAAAATAAAAATAGAATTTAAAAATAATAAAATTAAATCATATGTTCAAAAGTTCCCCCATCACGGGCAAAGCAATATTCCAATCTGTTATAAAGCTATTCCTGATGTTCGGTAATATGTTAGGCGTAGTATTTTGAAAAACATCCGAGATTTTCACTCGTAACTGTTCTAAAATATTAGGACTATTTTCAAAGCCATAAATCATTGATTTGCAATACTCCCATAAAAATGAATCGTTTGGTTTGAAGATCTGGCTACCTGATTGGCCACAAGATTGCGTCCCCTTCACATTATTAGATGGTTTGGAAAAGTATCGTTAAAGTATTCTTGAATTAAATCGTAATCATGGGCCACAACAACCACTTAACGTTGAAACCAAATCTTCCCGCTACTATCTGGCGAATTTTCGAAACAATATGTCGCCGCAGTAAATCCAAGTACGTAGGACTAGTTAAATTGCCTTTTATGAAGATGGACCAATCGTGTTCTCCCGTTAAAATTCTTCATAAGCATTTAACTTTGGATTACCTGAGTTCCAATTGTATAAATTACCTAGTATAATTTTTCCTCGACCAATATCTTAATTTGGATGGATTATGTCGACCCAGTAATGGAAACGTATGAACACTGCGTTTCTAGTAAAATCTTCGTTTTCGATTATTTTCCATTACTGTTCCGCAAAGTTCCATTATGCGATTGTCTGTGGGAAGATTTAATGTTTTCTTTGCTTTGTAGGAATGGTATCTATTTTGTCAGAATTCGTCTAACTGTCGTGGCACTTGATTTAACTGCCGCAGGAATTTGTCTACTGAAACATATATGTATCAGATTCTCGTTGGCAATAGCACAAACCATGATTTCTAGCATATCATTAATAATAATGACAACAGGAAGTCTCTTGTGTTCGAACAGAAATACGCAGCCATGTTGCTCAAAATGAACTATTGTATAAACCGTAGATAGATGAGATGTAGGTCTATCTTCAAATGTCGCTGGAAATAATTCTATTATTCATCCCACGGTATGATTTGGTTGGCATTTAATAATTTGTTTTCTCTTTTACAACTGGTGTACTTCTATTACGTTTATAACGTAAATTTATTGGGAGATGATAATGAAATCTGAAATGATGATCCACGTACACCACTTAGCGTCTGTGGATTCCTTAACGGTCAAATGTGAATTGCCGATACTAATGGTCGTGTTCTCCACTTCGTGGTTTTATATCTATATACCTCTTATCGGCTGCAACCGTTACCACGGTCACTCCCAATCATATAGCTCAGAAAGTCGTTATGTATACGATTATTCAGTCAATAAAAGCAACCGATCGTGTAAAATTTCTATTTGACAGCCATTTACTTGCGGTACAAACGTTCTAGGGTAAACAATTTTCGAAAATAATAATGAAAATAATAGTAACACGTTGCTACTGTACAGTCTATCTCTATCATGCCTTTTTAAAATAGTTAGCACAATCCATATCAATTTTGGGTCGCACTTGGAATGATTATAAAATCATTACAAAGTGCCAAATGACTGCAGTAAAATATTGATATCATTTTACGTTTATTGCCAAAATAAAACCTTTAGGGAAATCTGCCGTTTTTCAACAAAATTATGTACTGGCATATACTAAAATATACTGCCTGTTGATGTCCTAAAATAGGTCAACCTAAAGGATGTATCTGTTTCTTTAACATATTAGCATCCTGGTATTTCCTAGAGTTATAGAAGAAACCATCAGTATTTAACATTTTCATAAACATCTGGCTGACAATCGTTGAGAAACTTGCTGAAAAAATGATATTTTCATCTTATATTAAAATATTTCTTAAAAATATTAAGTCGATATTGTATGAATGGTATAACAACAAATACGAATATTAAAAACAATTGTGCTGAATTCCACCATGATTTATTATTGTTATAATTATACTATTAGCGCATGTCAATAAAAACATGTTTTAAAATTAATACTTGCAAAGTGACCCAGTGAGATGTGATGAGTTTGGACGGTTAGTACGGTCGTTTAAATTTATATAAAGAATCAATCAAAAATGCGATGAAACAATGAAATGATGAAGTTTTTTACCATATAATTAGTTTTTAAATATCACATTTGATAAATCTATATTTGAAGGGTACGAGGTTTGCTTATGTAAACTCTGCACTAGGGAATTAGGACAACTGGGATTACCCCCACCAGCTCCCATTTGTATACGTCCATTTTCAGCCACCATCACCCATTCGGTCACACCCTCGACCAACCACATTCTGACCACGCCCCCAGATCACACCCCTTCTCCCGTCACTCTTCATTTGACCAATTCACTCGGTCAGTTACAGGTGGGCAACCCCTGACCACACACTGCAGCAAATCACATATTAGCTACAAACCTTGACCGCGCCCCCTCGGCCAATAGGGATTGTTTTTAGACACACCCCTTGCCTATGACCGCCTCTTTTAGTCACGCCTCTTGCTCAATCACCTCTGATTTTTGGTATATCTATTGTCCTGACATTTTCTACTGTTGACATGCCTCTGTACTCACCGTTTTCTATTTTAGACATGTTTATTTTCTATCATGACCAATCAGCGTACATTATTCAATTCTATTAAATAATTCATCACTTACCGAACGGTGTGCGAAGTTGATCCTCATTTTGTACTAGTGAAATTTCAAAGTTAAAACATTTTGCAGCATAGCCAGATATCGCTAGGAATTAACGGTTACTGTGAGGTTATTCTTTTAGTCAGCTCAGTGCTTATACGTTAGTCTTGAGATCAAGGGCTCCCGTGATTCAATCCTGAGTAGGGTATGGATGTATACTGATATTTTTAAAATACCGAGCTGGTAGCACAGTTGGCTAGAGCGGTGTTGAGTGACAGAATATGGCTAGTCACCACTGTCTATCTCTTCTTAATTCGTGTCTCAGCTGCGGCGTCTGGCAAATATCGGAGGTAATGGTTGTTGTGTGTGTCTGTTCTGGTTGAGGAGGTGGAATAAAAATATGCTAAATGCCTGGATGTTAATATAAACAAGACGTTAACAAAATAGTAAGAAGGTCCGATAATTACAAATGGGGACACGCTACAGAATACAGTAACTTTCGTACTATGTAAGGCCCGCTCATGGATCTGGGTTGTTTTTGAGACCAGATTCTTTGGTTTTGTTTGTTAACATAGCCTGAAAGATGAAATTGCGCCTTATCAAACATGATCAGGTTGTTCATCATTTTTGGATTTTGAAGTTCGATAAAAATTATTGTTCCTGAAGTAGGTTGGAACCTCTGATGTAAAGCTAACATTAACATGGTTATATGGTATTGCGAGAAGGAATTCTACCTCTTCTTTCCACGTTAAATTGGCGGAAAAATTTTCTTTGGATCTAATTATTGAATATAATTCAATGTAAAGTAAACACTCATTGATCTACAGGGCATTTATTCATGGTCATCAAAACTTTACGTACAGAGAGATCCAACATCATTGAACGTGCCGCTTCATAAAAAAATTTCTGTGCCGCTTACATACATTTCTTTATATATAAGATTAGCAAGTCTATTTGGAATGTGACCGGTTTGGATGAGAACGATATAAATTTTGGTAAAATGGAAATCAGTTTTATTTTTTTATATCATTCTTTCCATACGCTACCTTCAATCATTTTTTATCTTTCTGTGTAGTGACAAATTATGATGTAACGTGATTTCGACTACGATTCAGTCCGCTACAGATGCGAAGCGAAAATCATCATATCCCAGTGAGTCACCTTGTATTATATTCTTAATTATACCCAATTCTAAACTAGTAGGTACGTAAAATTTATTCTGTTTTATTTTATACTAAATTAGACGTCATTTAATTGTAGGCATCTTATTGCATCTTTCGTCTTGTCGACTCCAAAAGTATTGAATTTTGGAGAGGTGGATGTTGAAATGCATCTAAACAAATGCCTGTTAAGTTAATGAATAAAGGACACAAAGTTGCACAATTCTCAGTAGATTTAGGAAGAAATGATCTGGAGATTATTGTGGAACCAATGAAAGGAACAATAGAGGTAATGCTCATATTGAACGGGTGTAGATATGTATGTCTGTGTGCTCTGTTAAAACCATTCAACTTTCTGTGATAAAAGTAAAATCAATAATGGAAAACTTACATACTGCTTAATTGTCACCAAACTACACAAATAAATGCATTATATCCATGCGTTTGTTAATAATAGCGACAAATAGCAATAAATAATCTAAGCCAAGAAGTTTATGAATTATAAAAAATAATTAATATAGAAAAGGTGACACATAACAAAACAGTTGAAATAAAGTATCAGAGTTTATACATTTTACACGAAATAAAGGAACCTATTTTTTTAATAAAGTAACGCATAAATAAGTTATGAACGTTGACCCTAATAATGCATCTAATGCAGACATATACAAACTTCTTATAGATATTAATAACTAAAATATTGAAATACATAAAAAAATTAGAGGGAATCCAAAAAAACTTTAAATATGAAATAGACCACACGAAAGAAAAAATAGAACTATTAGAAGAAGGACACGAAAAACTAAAAAGTCATAATTAACACCCAGAAGTAACTTAAGAAATATAATATAGTAATATATGATGTGGACGAAAATGGAACAGATTTGGAATATGCATTAAAAATCATAAACAATAAATTGAATATAAATTTTGGGCTCAACGGCATTCGCAATTTCCTGCGTATTGGAAAAAGAAATAAAAACAAACCTAGACCAATTTTAATTCAACTACTTTCTTTTAACAAAAAACTGAAAATACTCAAAAATGGAAAAAACCTTAAAGAAACTGGTCTTTACGTATATCAAGATTTAACACAACAGAAACTTGCAAATAAAAGTATTTTAATAGAAAATCGGAAATTGGTTCGAGTATAGCAATATTCGGCAACAAATAATTAAGAACTAATTAGTTATTAATGGTGAAACATATAATGCAGACCAACTAAAAAATGGTCCTCCGAACCCTCCCTCTCAATAGGGAAGCGGATCGACTCCTGAAGACACCAATGCTCAACAAATAGCACCTGACACAATAGATAGCCTTAATAAACAGAAAAAGGATAAAACAAAAAATTCTTCTTCATTGCAATTTGTGATAAGCTTTAACGTCGCAATGTCATTTTCCTTCCCCCACGTTTCGTGTCCATGTAATCATCATTAACTTATTTTTTTTTAAATACTGACTTTTTTGACGGAGTTTGGAAGCATTTTTTTGTTCTAAATTCATATATGTATATAGTGGTTAATAGTTATTTATGATTCAAGGGCGTAAAGTACGCGTTTATGGCCCGCGGCGTGAAGATAATAACCCGAGGCTTCAGCCGAGAGCTATTACACGCCAAGGGCCATAAACGCTTGTTACGCCCGTGATACATACAAAATTTTATGCACGAACGGTTTATAGGGTCGGTTACAAATAATGTAGATTGAGAAATTACTATTTGTAAGTTACATAAATTACTGTAAAATTTACAAAATACAATTTTTTATGAAATTTATGTAATTTGCGAATTTAATAAATTACGGTAATTTATGTAAGTTACAGAAAATTTAAGCTTCCCACGTTTAATTTTAAACGTCAAAATATCAAAAATGTGATAAACAATCATTGAATTTAGGTAAATGCAATTCTGTGGTAGTAAAAAGTGAGTTATTAGTGAAACAATACTAAATACGATAATATTGGCACAACATGCTGTGATCTTGGTATAGAGCAAGGCAGTTGCAATGGAACAGGAATTACTCAGCGATTTTACCCTTCTCGTAGGACTTGTCTAGGAAAAGAGATTGAAATTTCTTTACTTATCTAAAATTAAAGAGCAAAGCTTCAGTTTATTTTGATTTATTTATATTTTTATGGAATTGTTAGCTCTTTTGTTATTTTATAAATATTGCTAAATATTGCTGACCGATCTCTCTTAATATGTCATCAGTTATATTAAGTAACGCTATTACACAGGGTGGATCAAATTAGATGGGATTTGGGGTTTTCTCTAAACTTATGGCAGATAGACAAAAACCAGTATAGGTTCGATTTTTGAGAAACAAACAATGGCCTAAACGGGGATCGTCTATCTTTTTCTACTATCAAGCTACATATCGTTTTTGGAAAATTGGCATTTTTGTATGACCTCTTTATCTAAATTACCACGTTTCGAATCGAAAATCGAGTAACATATTCTTAAGACACTTTTTTTAGTAGAATCCGTTGCTGATAAGAAGAAAATTATGCATGCCTCAGTTTACGAGATATATATACTTGTGTTTTTTTAAATAGAACACCCTATAAATTATTTCACTATTCGATCACAACTTAAATTAGCTTTCCAAATATATATCATATATCATATTTATCTCTAGAAAAAGTGGTTAATTTTCGAAAAATTAAATATATTTGCGAGGAGGCCATGGAAAACTATTAACAACAACACTTCTTATAATATAAAATAATTTTGCCAAAAATGGGAAAAATAAATGTTCGAATTGTCTTCCATTGACATCTATGCATATTTCCCGTATTTCTAATATTTATTGAGCAGGCCATGGTA
Organism: Rhamnusium bicolor; assembly: GCA_029963845.1. Lineage (NCBI taxonomy): Eukaryota > Metazoa > Arthropoda > Insecta > Coleoptera > Cerambycidae > Rhamnusium > Rhamnusium bicolor. The sequence continues at coordinate 6,681 of JANEYF010000439.1, forward strand.
AAAAAAAGAAAATCGAAATAATCATAAATGTCAAAAATATGATATGATTAAGTGTTTTATAGAATGCGGAGAAGATTCAAATTTAGCTTCCGATCTTTATTTTAATAGGTAAGTTATAGACAGCAAATCTTTGTGCCAAAAGCGCCGCCTAAACAATATTTTTAGATATCCAGAAAAGAGACAGCCAGACATAAAAATATTCAAAAAGCTACAACAGAATTAAAAAAAAAGTAAATTCAAACCCTACAAAATTAGGATTAGTCGTCATCTACACCCAAAACGACTTTCAAAGGCGTCTCGATTTTTGCCAGTGGTTTTTGCGTCAGTGCAATGAAGTGCCAGGATTTGAGGAAACAATTATATGGATAGACGAGGCCCAGATAAGCAGTGCAGGAATTTTTAATCGGCATAATAAACACCATTGGGCTCATGAAAATCCGCACGTAACCGCTACAGTTAATCGTCAAGGACGATTTGGATTTGGTGTATGGTGTGGTTTTATTGGACACCAAATAATAGGTCCTCATCTTTTTCATGGTAATTTGAATACCGAAACTTATATTGACATTCTACGACAAGAAATAGAACCCTTTGTAGACAATATGTCTGTAAGACCATTTCAAAGATTATATTACCAACAAGATGGCGCCCCAGGTCATACGTCAAATGAAACACGAAATGATTTAAATGCTCAATTTGGGGAGGATTGGATAAATATCTATATATCACTCAAGACTAGTTTGTCAATGTCTAGTTAGCCAAGTTAAATAAATTGATAACTAACAATTAATTTAGTTAACTGGACATTAATAAAAGTAGTTTAGATATTGTTAAATTTTTAGGAAATAATGGTCCTATTTTGTGGCCAGCTAGATCTCCCGATATAACCTCTGCCGACTTTTGGCTTTGGGGTTATTTACAAAATATTATATATAGAGAACGTTCTAATAAGATAGAAGAATTGGAAAACAAAACATTAGCTGCGTTTCGGGCAATAACTCCTGGCATGATTAGAAATGCAACAAATACTGTAAGGAGAAGGTGTCAAAAATGCATAGATGTCAATGGAAGACAATAAGAACATTTATTGTAGTTTTTCCTATTTTTGGCAAAATTATTTTATATTGTAAGTGTTGTTGTTAATAGTTTTCCATAGCCTCCTCACAAATATATTCAATTTTTCAAAATTAACCACTTTTTCTAGAGATAAGTATGACATATGACATATCGTTGGAAAGCTAATTTAAGTTGTAATGGTGAAATAATTTATAGGGTATTCTATTTAAAAAAATACAAGGTATGTCTATATCTCGAAAACTGAGGCATGCATAATTTTCTTCTTATCAGCAACGAATTCTACTCAAAAAAGTGCCTTAAGAATGTGTTACTCGCTTTTCGATTCGATGCATGGTAATTGAGATATAGAGGTCATCCAATTTTCCAAAAACGCTCTGTTGCGCCATTGTTAGTTTCTCGAAAGTCAAGCTCAGGACACCTGTATTGGTTTTTGTCTATCTACCATAGTTTTAAAGAAAACCCCAAATCCTATCTAATTTAGTCCACCATGTACAGCTATATCCACTACGAAACATGACTAGTGACTGGGTAAAATGTGATACTTTTCAAGATGTGTTTGGATTTTAAAATCCGTGAATTTTTCTGGAACCTATGACATAACAGGAAGAATATTTATTGGACGCAGCTCGTTAAAACTATTTATGTCATTGTTTTTAGGTAAAGGTACCACACGTGAAATTTTCCAACAATTAGGAAAAACATTATGTTCTAAGCAATAGTTAATGATGTTAGTAAAAAATAGTAAAGTGTATGGACAACATAGGAGTAACATATCAATTGTAACGAAATTGCAAACCATTTCATTTCACTGATTTCTACTGGAACAGTTGGTTTTGCAAGTTTTTGCACCAAATATCTATCTGTCTTTATTGCTCATACTCTACTTTCAAATGTTTGTCTCTTTCTAAACTATAATCGAGTTTAGGTAGGAGAACACAACGGGGCTTCTTCCTTCTTTCTAGTGTAGCGTTCTGAAGACAACACCTGTAGTTCAGCGGTCTGGTAAAATTTATATGTCTTCTGGTATTATCGTGTAATTTTATGATCACCATTATTTAAAAAGTTGCTATATTAATTTAACGTACCTTTGAGGTAATTTTCATAATAATATTGTACCGTATTTATCCTAATTTACGCCTTGGGCGAATTTGCTTTTCAGGGATCAGTTCACGTTAGTTGTTCTTTAGAGAAGCCATCATTAATATCGATTAGTATCGATTTATCGTACCTTGTTGGCAATTTATCTAATATCCCTTTGATATTGTAGTAATTTCATGTGCTAATTTAAACTAACTTTCGGTTATTATAAATCTTAGATTTACCTGGCAACGGACGTCGCCATTTTGTATTGTAGTTAGTTGCTTCCTGTCTTTGTCTGTTAATGGTTTAAGTCACTTGGTTACGTTGGTAGTTATGTGAAGAGTGGTGACTGGTGATATTTGGAGTTTGGTACTCATTTTGGAGGAAACCTATTTGTTTATAACCTTTTGTGAGAATTACCTAACGTGCTGTATTTGTTTTGTGGTGGATCATTTTATACCGGTGCATATATTTACCAACCAGATCTCTGAAGCGTAAGGTTTTTCTAAATTTAAAATATCGAGAGTGCTTACTTGAACGTTTACTTAGTATTTAGTTAGAAACGTTGCTGTAGTGGTGCCTTGCCTAGTTCTCTGGCAAATATACCTGCCTAATTATCTGGCAAGTGCTTAACTTTTAATTATCTGCAGTAAACATATAGTCAAGCAATATATCTTTATTTAAATTTATCTGGAATTCATTATTACCTCTCTACGAGAGGAACTTATAAATAATTTAACTTAATGTTACCTTTAATTTGACAATTATCATATTGTCTTATATTTAGCAAATATTTATTTGCTATCTTTCTATTTGTCTGACTGTAACCAGACATTCTAAATTCTGTTCTCTTGAAGATTACCCTCATTTATTATAAAATATAGTGAACATCTATTTCACTTTGTCTATTATCAGCGCTATACCTAGTATTTTTTCCATTTAACTTTCATTGATAATAAAGTTAGTTGAAGTCCTCAACTTCCTAAAATATTGTGGGATACAAATCCTGGTTTGGTAGGTTCGCAATTTACTCTGTAAATTTGTGTTAACTTTCATATTTTGTCTACGTAGCTGGACAATTCAAACGTCACAGCTTTTTATATAGTATTGCCTTAGTATTGATTTAATAAAACTCTCCTCTTTTATTTAAATACTTGGACCAAAAGAAGAGGATAACTGGTGGATCGAACTAATCATTATATACTGGGTGGAACAGGAAAAGGATATTTTATACCACTGGCATTTCGTCTCAAGGGTAACTGCAGTACTGACAGTGGTGATTCAAACTGATCATTCAGAGTGTAGCCATTGGTGGATTCTTCGCAGGACTGACCCATTTAAAGTTACGTAAGATCTTCGTCTCCAGTGAAATTTGGTCAGAACAATTTTTGTAAGAGATCAGTCATTTTTTTTTTCTTTTTAAACAATGCCATATCATTTCTTTTTGTTTATTTTGTTGGTCTTCAGCCTCTACTGTATTTTTTTAACTAAAAGAGGCCATCTGAGCTTATGTAAATTTGGTACATATTCTTACCAGTTTATTATACTTTTAATTTAATAATGTCTTTTATTATACTTTCTTCCCAAACTGAAGTCAATGATTAACGTTATCTTTACCTATTAAAGTAAACTTTTAATTATTTGATACTTACAAAATTCCTGGCGCCAAGCCTAGATTTTGGTGAGAACTCAGATCAATCTAAGTCCTTATTCACGACCTGCTAACTGAGCTACTGGCCAATAAGTACAACCACCAGCTAATTGTTTTATGCCAGCAATTGGGCGGGGAAGGGGGGTAGGTATTGCACAATATTAATTTTGTCTGAATCTGCAGCTTCAGATTTTATTTTTAACAAATATTTAACAGTATTTTCAGATATTGTCTCAAAATTAAATAACAGATTGATATCACATTTTAAATTGCTACGGTAAAATTGTAAAAGATCATTATCGTCAACAACATTCGCATGCATTTTAAGGAAAGTTATCACTAATATCTTTTGGCACATTAACTATTCTGGAATTTGAATATTTTTGTGTTTTTTTGTAAACATCTAATTCTTTCAATTTTTTCCGCAAAATTTCACTTGAATTAATATTGCCAACATTATGTAACCACCTTTTTCTCATTTCATATGGTTATATTAGTTTGATTACGTAAACTTTTATAATAGTTCCAATGCGCTCTATTATTGGATGTTTTATATCTGTTTAAGGCTTTGTCCCGTAAAGTAATTAATAATTTAATATTATCTGATAACCATGGTGGATTTATTTATCTATTTAAACCCCTTTGGACTGGTGCATTTGTATCATATAACATTAAAAGTAATTTATTAAAGTTACTAACTTTTTCACTAATATCATGTATATCATAAATTTCATGAAAAGGAGTAACCAGTGGCAACTCTGGTAACTGTTCCAATTCGGTATGCTTGAAGTTTCTAATTCTATTTTTTTTTCTTTTTTAAGATCTTGTTCATTTATGATAAGACAAAAGACAAGAGAATGATCCGACTGCTCTTGAGGCATATCAACAACAGTACCGCATGCATTATACTTCATACTAGTTAATATTAAAATAACTTCAATTAATGTAGAAGTGTTTCTGGTAACGTGTAGGAGAATTAATTATTAGTTTCAAATTATAAGATTCAATCGATTCGTTAAAAAGTACTGTTTTGCGTTCGTCCAGATCAAGTGGATTAATGTTTAAATCAACACTCCATACCAATTTATCATATGTTGGTATTAAATCAGTTAATGAATCCTTAAACAATCATAAAAAATCTAACAAATTTTTGTTCGGTGGCCTATATTAAAGTACCAATAATATCTGACAGTTTACAGAAGAACATTATAATTTTTTTCAATAATTAAATGATAATTTCTTTGTTATATATTAAATAAAAATTAATAAACAAACTGCTGCTTCTTTTATTTTTAAAAACAGTAGAAATATACAAGTAGAAGCCAGTTTAAGGAAAACGGGCTATAAAATTACTTTATCGCCCGCGAGCCATAAAATTGCACTTAATATCCAAGAAACAGGGCACTTTACGCCAGGCCGTGCATAAAATCTGTTTTAAGCTTCAAGCTATTCCAAAAATTATGATGATGCCTAAAACTAGCTTAAAACATATTTTAAGCACTACGTGTGATACATAGATGGATTAAGAATAAAAAAGGCTTCCAAAATCCAGCAAAAAATGTTAGGTCCGTATTTAAAAAAAATAAGTTGATGATGTTCCACGGACACGTAACATCGGGGAAGAAGAAAAATTATATTGTCATGTTAAAGCTTATCACAAATTGTAACGAAGAAGTATTTTTAGTTTTTCCCTATTTCTGATAATAACGTGAAAAAAAAACAAAACAAAATTCAAAAAATTAACTTAGAAATGATTCAAAAATGAAAAATATTTTTTGGAATTCGTTAAGACCGTTTGAATAGTTTGAATTTTTCTCATTTAACCGAATCCGTGACATGTCCAAGATCCCCATACTGTGCATTCTTATATTGGACACAGTTTATATTAAAATGTTTGGCTGTTATATCTGATAGACCTAACAACTCGATTCCTTGGCTTTCACTGATATCTAATTTATATCGCCCAAATGTGTCAATTTGAAGTTATTAAACGAGCCAAAAACAACAGATAAATTTGAAAATAACCTTGTTTAAAATATTCCTACCACAGAAACTCATTTTTAGTTTATGGTTTTTATATAATAATAATAATAATAAGCGACTTTATTAAAGAAAAATGCAGTATATACATTTTTAATAACAAATGAAAGCTATTTAGCACATACATACATTATAAACATTAAACAAAACAAAAATATATAAATAAATAAAATTTAAGACAATAAATGAATTTAACATAATTCTAAAATGAATTTATGAAAGTGAATATACTCGTACACATACATATACCTATATAAACATATAACTAAAGCTGGCCGAGGTGGCTGGAGTACAGCCACGGTCTTGCTCTGGCGTCACACATGCTGATTTAGAAGTAATTTACGCTGCAGCAAAGAAACCAGCAGTCTGGCTGCAGTATTATTTGAAAGGTTAATGCGTGAGGTTGTACCTATAAATTATACATAATGTCAAATGCGCCAAAGGGTAAAAAACGACCGTACACGGACACAGTGAATAAATTTATCGGTGAATTTCCGGATTTATTCTGACGGATGCAAAATAATTTGTAAAGTTTGCAATCAAGACTTAATGTGCTGACACAAAACAGATTGTCGTCGTCATATCAATACCGTGCAACATCAAAATAAAAAAATGGCATGTCTTTGACAACTCAGTTTATGTTTGATTTATTGTTAATGTTAATAGCCTGTAATATTCCGCTACACATACTGGATAAACAACCATTTTGGGAGTTTTGGAATAAATACAATCCCCAGGTGAACTTACCAAGTCGTACATCGTTACGTAGATATATTCCAGCTGTTCGTGAAGACATTGTAAATAGGATTAAATGTGGATTAAAAAATACACGGCTCTGGTTATGTATTGACGAGACGACAGATTGTAAAAAAAATTCTGTTTTAAATATTATAGTACGTGTACTGAACCCTCTTAAACCAACATTTCCACTTTTACTAGCCAGTAAAAGACTAACTGCGTGTACTGGTGAAATAATTACGCGTGTGGTGTTGGAGACATTCGAAAAATTTGAACTTTCAACAAGTCAAGTATTGATGTTTGTGACTGATGGTGCCGCGACAATGCGCGTGGTAGGCCGTTCTCTTCAAAGAGACAATTGTAGGTTTTTACATGTTACGTATAAAGTGCATGCGTTACAACTTGTGGCAGAAACGATTCGAAAATGTTTTCCAGAGGTAGATGCATTAATAGCAAATACAAAAAAAGTATTTCTCAAATCTCCTAAACGGCTTCGAGCATTTCACAGATAGTGTCCTGCTATCCCTGAACCACCAGTGCCAATTCTTACATGTTGGGGAACGTGGTTGAAAGCGGCTTTTTAATATGCTCAATATTTTCAACAAATAAAAAAAGCTGTGATACTACAGTTCAACCCTAACAAGGCTGCAGCTATTAGGGAAAGCCAGACAAGCTTTCAAGACGTTTCCCTTGAAATAGATTTAAAAACTATTAATAACAATTATAGAGGACTACACGACGCAACAGAAAAATTGCAAAATAGTTCGTTGTCGTTAGTGGAATCGCTGCAAATAGTGGACGACGTAAATACACAGCTACAGGCTATAAATGACGCAAAAAATAATCGCGTTAGTGAAAAATTGGAGAGTGTATTACAGAAAGATCCTGATTTTAGCAAATTAAGACAAATTTGTGATGGTGCATCTACAATTTCGTTAAGTGAGTTCACATATTGTTTTATTTATGCCTGTATTACATCCGTAGATGTCGAACGGTCATTTTCAAAATACAAACATATTTTTTCACCAAAGCGAAAATCGCTGACGGAGACAGCTGTAGAAACATACCTGATGCTATTATACTATAGATCTTCCCCACTTTGTGATGACGACAACCAAACTACTTCATAAATCTGTTTAAAAGGGTGAGTTTTATACAAATTTTTATAAAATGTAACATTATTGTTAAAATTTATTTCCATTTATTGTACTTATTCAGTATTATGATATGATGTAAACATATGTCATATGACGGCTCTGTCGGCCAGGTGACCTCGGCCAGCTTTACATATAACATTATTAAATACTCGCTTACGCACATTACAAAATCTACATATAATAATAATTAAAATAAATAAGTTTACATTAGCGGCTGCTCTTCTAATAGACTGGATTTTATTGCCCTCTTTAAAGAATATACACTTTTCAATTTTAGGTTTTTATCCAAGTCGTTATATCATTTGATAGCATTGTAGGTGGAGCACCTTTGAAACATTGCGGAAGAATGATGTGGCATTGTGATTCTGTTAATAAATCTAAGATCTCGGTTGTGAAAATTTGCTCTTAATACTAATTTGTCTTTAAGATAGGGAGGGCAACCAGTAAACAATAATTTGTGGATAAACGTGACAAATAGATATTCAAAGGTATAATTTATTTGTAGCTATTTTAAATCATTTATTTTATTTGAAACATGATCATATTTTCTCAGATCATAGACAAACCTACAACAATTTTTCTGGATTTTTTGGAGCCTCTTTGTAATCAATTGAATGGATAAAACATTATTAGAGAATAATTTATGGTTGACAAAACAACGGTTTCGCATAACTTTCTTCATGTTTTAAAGTTCAAAATGTGTTAACTAGCATATAAAAGTTTAAAACGTATATAGGTATTTCTTAATAAGTTTGTAACATGCAAAGTGAATCTTAAATTGTTATCAAAGGTAATACCTAGATTTTTAACATGGTCTACTATTAATAATATTAATAATTTGAGATGTTTTAAGCTTAATTAATGGCTAACACTACAGTTCAGTATTTTTAGTAGATAATTAATTCCTTTCTTAACGTCTTCTCTACAATTATCATTACCTTGTATATCATTTAATACACATATACTTTTTTAAATATAGTTAATAACATTTACATTTGTTCACTTCTTGAAATTAATTATTTATTTTAATTTTACATCACCTTAGTTAATCATTTATTTACATAATGATTATATATAACAATGCATAAAAAATTATAAATAATGTAATTATATACTTCAATAATTATCATTGCAAATGTGAACAGAACACGCATTCAGTATAGGAATGATCTTTTTTAACTAGAGTTTTACTATAATAATAACTGAACTTCATGGCAGTTCTTGCAGTGTGACATATACCTATTATTTATTTATTTTGTTTTTATATCCACGTAAATATTAGAAAATTAAGTTTTTTAAAAATTCTAAGATTTGTGAATTCATTATCTTTAAAATAAAACTAGGTGTGCCAAAAAAAATTGTACTTTTAATTTTCCTTTGCCTATTAATTGTTTCTCAGCCGATTTTAGCAAAATTTGTGTCAACAGTAAGCTGATTCAATAGGCTATAAAGACTAAATATCAAGATGGCAGGACCAAACATTAAGATGGCCGAACATCAAAATTTAGTATGGCGGATGCAATTGAAAATAGACCTTCTTTTGCGCTTCTTTTTTAATTGAAAGTTATCAAAATAACCGAATAAATGACAGATTTCGAAATAATGAAATTCCCTCTCCATTCTAAGGCCAAGATGGGTTATATCAGTTTGCTGGTTTTGGAGATATAGCGAATTCAAAAAAAGGCTTGGCATTTCTAAAACCTGGAACTAACTTTGATATTGTGCCTGCCAATTCTTTATTTCTCATAATTGATCTGTTCTGTAGGCAATAGAATGGGAAATTGCGAACAAATTATCGAAATGCAAGACTTATACTTCTTTTTAAGCCCTACTTGCCCAGCAGAAATATGTGATATAATATCCACACTAAAAAACCATAAAGCGGCAGGCATGGATGGCGTAAAGGCAGAAATTATCAAAAGCATATCAACAGAAATTTCAAAGCCATTAACGTACATAATAAATAAATCCATAGAGACAGGATATTGCCCATCTGCTTTTAAGTCATCTATAGTGCTGCCAATATATAAACAGGGAGACCGTATGCAGGTAATTAACTATAGACCAATATCGCTTATTACTAATTTAACAAAATTTTTTGAAAAGGTCGTAAAAAAAGATTGAGTGAGTACATAAGTAAATATAAATTAATGTCCGATAAACAATATGGTTTTCGAGAGGGAGTGTCAACACAAGATGCAATTCTGCAACTCACCACGAAAATGTACACTGCTTTGGACGCAAGTAAGCCATCTTTCTGTGTCTTTATAGATTTGTCAAAAGCTTTTGACACCGTTAGCCACACCTTACTTTTAGAATCACTCGAAGAACTAGGAATACGAGACAGAGCTTTGGATTTATTCAAAAGTTATTTCTCGAATAGACAACAATGCGTCAAAATAAACAATACATTTAGCAGTTACGAAAAAATTGAATATGGAGTTCCACAAGGTACGGTTCTAGGGCCGATTCTATTCAATATATATCTAAATGGCTTATTTTCCGTACAAAGCAGTGGCCACATAATTACTTACGCGGATGACACAGCGATCTTTTATAGCAGTGAAAATTGGGACTCTCTAAAAATTAAAGTAGAGCAAGATATGGAAAATATTTACAACTGGTTTAACCAAAAATTACTTACCATTAATTTTAGCAAAACCGTGTATTTCCCTTTGGCTTGCAACAAAGTTTCACTGCCAAATTTTGATGTCCTTAACATTGGCAATCAATTTGAAATAAAAAGTACTCCAGAGGTTAAATATCTGGGAATAATTATTGACTCTGACTTAAAGTGGGACGCACATATTAAATATATTATTAAAAAGCTGCAATGCCTGATATATAAATTCAAAAAACTAAAACCTATACTCGAAGTTAAACAATTAAAAGTTTTGTACCATTCTTTAGTAGAGTCGCACCTAACCTATGGCTTACTAGGATGGGGTGGTGTTGGAGAAACCCTTCTAAACGGTCTCATAATTGTCCAAATAAGAATCCTAAAAATAATATTTAATAAAGAAAACACATACCCCACAGATAACCTCTATAAAGAAGGAAATGTATTGGACCCACGTCAGCTATTTTTCATGCACTCCAGTATCAGAACCCATTTTAATATGACATCTCAAAAAAACATGAACACGTTTATGAAACAAGGAACAAATATACGACATTTATATGCCTATGTATGAGTAAAGCGATAGGACAAAAAAAGCTATACCTATTTAGCGCCCAAAATTTATAATTATTTGCCTACTCAAATAAAAAACGCAAACACGAAATATGTTTTAAAAAACACATTAAAATTTTTTAGGTACTTTAACTCGACAAGAAATACATAATATTTTTTAGCTTACACATTTCTTCGCTAAAGTTTAATTCCACGAGATGAGGTGTTAGATATCAATTATTGCAGTTAGTATAGGATCCATGTATTTTGTATTTGTTATTGTATTGATTATTATTGCTATCCTTGTTGATTATTAATAAGTTAAATAAGGAATGATGAGCAAATGCTAGAATATAGGTATTACATAATTCTATGTTTGTAATAAGTAATTAAGTAATTATTTAGTGTCCTATATCATCTGTAAATTTTCATGTGCAGTCTAGACAAGACATATTTATATACTTTTAGACTTTTTGTTAAGTTTATTTGTTAGTAGTAACCATAAGTTAATATGTAAATTATTATTGCAGTCCAAATAAACTTTTATTTATTTATTTATTTATTATATTGTTTATACTACTATATCTTAAAAATCAACAATACGAACTGAATAAATAATTAATAAAAAATCTTGTCTAGGTAAACAAGATGAGATGGTAGAGGACATTTCACCAGAAATCCATAATTGGCCGTAGGTATTAATGAAATTTGTCCCGTAAAACAACGTCATACTGAATCGTTGAAAAAAATCAGTTTTTTCAAACACTAAAAATGCAATTAATAAGTAGCTAATGAAGTTTATCACATCATACTTCTCGAATGTAATCTCGTGCACCCACAACTACTATAACTCTTCTCCTCCAACTATGTATGGCCCGCACTATAGAAATTTGAGATAATATTGGATTAAGCCTTGTCGCAGCTACTCAATATTACTAAATTTATTTTGGCCATTGTCGTGCAGCCTCTAAAATAATATGGCTGTATAAAGTAATCCAATGGATTTATTTCAGGACCCTAAGGCGGCCATCTTTCTGGCTCTAGAAATTGGCATTGACGTTTCTCAAGTACACCAAAGGCGTTTGCGCTGTATGCATAGGTGCACAATTCTGAAAAAAAATGCATAATTTACAGTATTTCCATCAATGACTTGTTATTATGAAAAGGATCCTAGTCGGTCAGAATACAAGTCTACCCACGCTGAGTGGCATAAACCATGAGTATTCAATGACACCTTAAATTTTCTTACAAAAATTATACCTTAAGCGTTCCTTATTGTCTTATTTTCCGGAATAGGTCGCTGAACTGATATGTAGCCGGAAAGGTAAATCAGGAATAAGTAAAACCACAAGACAGGTGTCAAACATTGTTTCGAGAAGGAAAACTAAATTTTTATACCATGGCCGCCCTGCAGTCCTGGATTGAGTCCATTGAATTTGTATGGCCATATTTTCTTCAGACTGCACGACAATGGCCGAAATCAATTTAATAATATCCCCAACAATGGGAAGAACTGCCTAAAATTTTAATAGCGTAGGACTTAATATACAGCTGGAGGAGAAGAGTTACTGTTCAATACTATTATATTTGTTTTATAGGATGAATTTCATTAGTGCCACCTAATTATGGATGTCTGGTGAAATGTCATCTACTATCTCATCACGTTATCTACCTAGATTGTCATTATTTAAGATGTAGTATAAGTATAGAAGTACTATTAGAAATTAGGTATTTAATGTTGACATTTCGGTAATTTTATCGCAATTTTTTAGAGCCAATTCTATTGCTTACGTAGCATGATTCGCAGGATCGAGAAATCAAAAAATGGCAGGCAAAATATTGAAGTTCGCCTTTTGTTCCAGGTTTTAACAATGGCACGTAGGTCTTTCTTGTGTTCGCTATATCTTTAAAATTAATGAATCGATTTAACTCATCGTAGTCTTAAAATCTAGAGGAAAGTTCATTCTTTCGAAATGTGTCATTAGTTCTGTAATTTTGGCAACTTTCAATTTAGAAGTATGAGCGCAAAAGAAGGCCCATTTTCAGGTTCGTCCACCATTTTGGATTTTAATATTTCAACCAATTTTACACCAGATCCTTGTAGCCTATTAAATCAGCTAATTATTGACATCAAGTTTGTTAAAACGGCTGAGAAACCAAAATATGAAAAAGAATAGCAAAAAGTACGGTTTTTTCAGTCCACTCGATATATTCTCTAAGTTATATTTATACTGGGCAATTAATACTCCGAAGATAACATCAAAGATGCATAAAGAGGTAAGTGAAGATAATTAGAAGATGAAGATATAATGTACTTCATTCCGTTTTAATTTTAACTCCCATATTCCTCTTCCTTCACCAAATTCTCATATTGTGAATTCAACTCTTCATCGAACTTACCACAATTTTTACATTTAAATTCGTCCTTTTTTGTAAGCGATATCATAGTGGACTAGAACGTTGAGTGACTAGTGTAGCTGGTTTTACTGTCAGCCGACTCCGGGGTTCAAATCTCGATTTCAACGCTGATAATGTCTAGGAGTGTAGTTGTGTGTCCGCGTTCTTTCAACAGTGTAAACCCCGTCGTGCAGTTCCGGCTTTGGATTTAAGGGTTATCAAATCTATGTGATGTGTTATGTTTTTTATGTAATTGCATACCTATTAAGCAATTATAATTAAAAAAGATGACGCGCATGCTCCTTTTTTTATAGAGAATTAAGCACTGTTTAATTTTCATTAAATCTTTTCATCTTTGCCAGCCTTTGGGATATGGTCGCCTGGTCTACACTTGACCACTAGACCACCGATCCATATTGGAGCCAGGATCTACCGCCGTATATAACTTATGCAGGATCAGTGTGCTAAGATCCTCGTTTCTGCTTACAACCGGGCGGACGGCGTAATATGGCACTTTTCAATAATTCGGTCAACATGCGCTTCCTATGATAGTTTCCTCTCTAGAGTCACCCTCCAAGTATTTCACTATCTACGCAAATGCTAGAGGTCCTCCATTCAAACCCCTTCATACTATGATACTAAAGTAAGACGGAAAGTTTTTGTTATTTGTTTTATGCTGTCTAGAAAAAGAAATGTTCCCGGCAAGGCGGGTGGAATGGCACATGAACATAATTGTAGGCATGCAAATAAATACCTACCAAACGGCCCGCCCTCATAAAGCTGCTACATAGACGACTTTCTAGTTATATTGTTAGAGACAAAAATAATGCAATATAAGATTTATTCTACTTATTATATGATACCTAAATAAAATGTAACTTGTGTTCGACTTAAATCTACCCAAGTAACAACTCTAAGATACTTTTGATTTATTTAGGTTTTAAAAGTGCTTTAACATGTTCAATAAAATGATAGTGGTTTTAAAATTACCTTAAGATAAACTAAAAGTTCTTAAAGACCACTGATTCTTATGCAAAGGATTTAATGCACTCTTTAAATTAAAATAAAAAAACTGTTTGCTCCTAATGCCCTATTGATCTTATACTAGTTTTATAATACTTTGACATTGGCTATTTTAAAACTAATTTGCCTTTTTAAAGAATTAAATAGCAAGTTGGTTTTAAAACAATCCATTTTGGAACAAATGGTTTTAATGTAGTTTTATGGAGTATCCTTGATGTAGTCATTAAAATCCATTAAGAAAACTATTTTATCTTAAGCCTATATGCTCAATGAAATTCCACATTAAATCCTAAAACATAGTTTTTACTTTTTAAAGAGTAAATTAAGAATATTTTAAAGTTCAAAGGTTTTATTTAGTCAATTTGATTAAAAGAAATGCCTGTTGGATTTTTGATGACTTTATTAAAATTAATTCTACCCTCCATAATCGGAGAAAACACGCCATCTGCTCAATAAACTGATTGCTGACTTAGTGATCCAGTGCAGTCCGTGTACCTACTTTATGCATGAATGAAAACTAGAAGACATATTTAAAATGGAAAATATTAGTGACAACTGTGACAAGTATTTTAAATTAAAACGAAGTCACTAAATCCAGCAATCACAAAACCGGCACAATTTTAAGGTTAGGATTTCATACGCGCGCCAGATCCCTTTAAATCAATAAGGCCACGAGTTTGAACATATTAGAGCAACTCAGTTTTAAAAGGAAGAGTAAATAAATGTCTGGGAGAGTAATTGTACTTAAAGTGGTAAATAAAACGCTATTTTAAATCTTGTAAGATTTAAAGTTTTTATCTAGACCACGCCATTTTTTATATAAGATACAGACCCGCCATGATGAATATTTTCAATAACCAAAGAAAAAAATATTATTGAAATATATGCGCTTTACATCCTCTTAAATAACTGAAGGACGGTGTGTCCAAACATGCAATTTAATAAAAAAATGCATTTGGTTGTTTAGATGCAAAATAAAAATTGACGATATTTTTAAAAAATTTTTTTAGATAATGAAAAAACATTATATTGGTGGCGCTCGAGTTATGTAGAAGTATTTTTATTATATTTTGTCAGAAAAGTGCCATCCGTTGGTAATTTTACCAGAATAGGTCGCATTTGAATATTATTTTTGATCAGCTTTATATGCGTTACGTTTAAATATTACCACTATGCCCCATTAGAGACTTGCCGTTGTTTTAACTATTTCACGCATAGAGTTGTCCGACTTTAAAACAAAATAAAACCCTTTTAGGATTAATTATAATGATTCTCAAGGCAGTTTAGTCTGCTGCAATTTTATTTTAAATGCAAAACGTTTTAATACATAAATTTAAGGTTGCCTTGAAGAACTCTTTAAGAATATGAAATTAAAACTAAATGGTTTTTAATATAGTTTTAAAATTTAGTCTTCAAGACCCTTTTAGGATGGGCCCTTTTTGGCTAGAAGCTGCTTTATGGTGATCCTAAGCTTGTCTTGAAGATCATTTGGTTTTATTCGAAGTTTTATTGTATAATTTTAAAGCGACCTTGGAGATCTTAATAAGAGCATTAGTGTTACCTGGGTACTTAAACTTATAAATTAATGATTTGACTTTGGTTTCGGTAATTCTCCTCTGTTATAAGATCTAAGCAGTTAACTTCAGCACCTAGCATCGTTATATAATCTTGTTCTCATTTTTTGTGGATTTCCAAGCATATTTTGCAGAACAGTAATCCTCGTTTCTTGGAATATCGGGCAGTTTAGAAGTCGATGACTAACTACTATCATCAAGTTCTTCACAATTTGCGCATGATTTTATTGGATCTTTGTCAATTCTCTTTAACTCTACTCAGTTTTTATGCAAGAAGCTTACAGTGTTTCAGGTTAAATTCCCATTCTACTAGTTTAATATGCCAAACTTTCTGTGGCTGAGCGTCTCTGATTGGTGTGATGGCAAAGGGACTAGAATCTATCTAGAATCTATAGAATTTTGTGATCAGAACATCCAATGGAGATAAAATAACTGGAAAATATTACGAGTAGTAGCTAGATAAAAGATTAATAACTTCTGGAATTCTAATGGACTCCTCAAGCCACTGAGATAAATCGTTACTAAGTTTGAAGGCCTCAGCTACTTTATCAGTCATAAGAATGTAACAACCAACTTGAATTTTGAACATTAAAGTCTCCCAACATCATTATTTCGGAATTTGGATGATTTTCTTTACAAAAGTTGATTTAACAGCACTGACAAGGAAAAGCAAATGGATGGTGTGGTTGATGAATTTGTGTTTAAGGACAGGCAGATTAGGTCGTACGATACAGTTGAGGATGCTTTTAGTCTCCTGAAAATACTAATATAACAACATGAACCATGTAACAAGAAGTCTATCTAGTTGAAGTCCCAGAAACGTCAACCTGAAGATACTTCGTTGAGCTGAGATTGAAGATCCTTACAACAGCAAATATTAAGATTATCTTTGTATGTGGTCCTACAAAATCAACTCAGTACCTCTTGGCACACGGTTTATGTTTTTATTTGATCTCATGCTTCTTGGTTAATCAATAAATCTCGCACCGTCCCACTCAGTTCAAATCTTGCACCGAGCCTCCCGATGGTTCTTGAAATATTAAAGAACCTGCAAAAAAGCAAAACTTAATTGACATTATTGTCACTCTATATATAAATGTTATTATTTGGCTATTAATTTATTTTCTTGTTTTGTAGCCAAACAAAGCTCTTGAAATAACAGTAGAAGTACTGGGCTCCCAATTGGGCGCCTTCAACAAAGAATTTTGGATAAAAACAGAACCTCTTCAACAAGTTAAACTTAGCGGAATTTTCATTCCATCGAGACTGGTAATGGAATATCCACTTATGGCATTCAGTTTTAAAATGGTTGATTTTCCCAAAACATACTATGGTGCTAAGAGCATAACAACTTTGGTAATTCTAAACAGTAGTTCGACATCTTCCATGTTTTGTACAGTCGCTGAATGTGAAAAGGAATTCGATGTAAGTAATTAATTAAAAGCTTTTTTATTTTGAATAATGATATGTGATGGATTTTGGATAAAAAAGTCTAAAAATTATCAAAAAGTTGGTCTAGAAAAATCAATATTTCCAAAATTTATGAGCAATCAAATATCTGAAAAAAAAAGTTATTTATTGTAGGATTTGAAGTAAAACTATTTATTTATTTAAGTAAAATATGCAACAGGTTAAAACTAAGTTACAGAATAACTGCGCAATAGAAAAAATTTACAGAAAATGAGGAAAAGTTACAGATAGTTATATAAATTATATAAATACAAAAACTAACTACAATAATTATAATACAGAATTAGACAAATATGATTATAACAAAATTAAAACAATTACTTACAGACATTTTTTTAATATCAATAAATTAACATTACAAAAAAATATATCAAACCGAAGTCAATACTACTGTAGTTGGTTTCATTTTATATACAGACGAACATTTCTAAATGTTTGGGCTATGGTTCTTTACACAAAGTAAATTAATACTTCTGGTAAAATTCTATATAATAATATTAACACTTACCTAATAATAATAATAATAAAGCCGACACGTTTGTTGATTATTCAGAGTTATTTTAAACCATATAAAATTTGAGTTACCTACATCATTGAAAGAATGCCGTTACGTCATCGTTATAATTCATATATCAGCACTGCGTTAGTCAAATACATGCTTGTTGAAAATACGTCCAGTTCTGGAAAACTTTACTCGTTGAGAGGTGAAAAAGTAAAAACATAACCTACAATTTGTCCACTAAAAGTCAGAATAATTTAACGGTATCATCAGTTTAAATTTGAACTAATTTTATATTTTTATATAATGTTATAAAAATGTAGATTGCTTGTAGATATTAATAATACATTTAAATTAATTAACATCATTAAAAATAAAAAAAACTGTTTGATGGCATTCTAGAAAAAGGATTTAGTATCTATTTTTAAGAATCATTATTATTACACATTGAAACATACCTTTTATTTTGAAGAATAACTATCGTTAGTTCTGAAAAGATTTGTTTTTCATATACAAAGATCAATAAAATAAAGAAAACGGTAACAGCCAAACTCAAAAATTATCAAATCCAAATTTGACAGCTGACATGCAGAAACAGGAAGCCATATGACATGTGACAACAAGGCTAGTCGAAAGCGTTTCATCAAACTGATGGATATTATTCTCGCTTATTACTGAGACGTATGAAATCAACCCCTCTCTTTCTTTTTCGTCAAGGAAGGTTTTCGTATAACGCATCAACAACGTTAGTCTGAGATATTAACATTCACATATGAGGGATGAGGTATGGACATCTGTTTAATTTCCGATATTCGATCAGTGAAGTTAAGCAGCACAGATCGAGTCCGGCAATTGGATGGATGCACGATAGCTCATCTAACAGTCGGTAAGCTGTCAACAGACAATCCCGGGAAGGCCGCTAGCCTGATGCAGGCGGAGAGGCGAGCCCGGGTGGAGGGTCGAAGAGACCTACCCCCGGAGGTTTGCCACTCTGCTAGCGGTGCAGGCGGGCAGGCCCAGCGGCGGTGGGTTAGTTGACAGTCGAAGACCGTGGTTCGGAGTCCACGCTAAACTGTAGGTCCCTAGGTAAAAAGGGCTCATTGTGGCCTACTTGCCTAGTAAAATAGGTAGCTACTACTACTACTAACATTCACATATAATAAAATAAACTTCCTTGCGCTGTGTCCCTCGTTTTGTTATTTTGTAACAAAGAACGCTTGAGTAGAATATGTTGTAAATTAAAAATAAATTTGTGGCTTTCTCTCGTGATTTCGATTATATATGATTTATAGTTCATTACATTTAAAATAGTGATTTTACCATCTGTCAAAATCTTCATTGTTCAAAGGCCACCAAGTACTACTTTTTTATTGTATTTATTCTTGATAGAAACAGTGAAAATTATGTTAAAATTTGTTTATAATATTTAACTCTTAAAATCGACCCAACGACATGGTGAGTGAGAGACAGGTTGGTCTCAACAGTAACTACCTCCTTGAATGACATAGACACTATGGACAGTATGAGTGGACGAGAAAACTACGGAATAACTTTCTGACTTGATCCGAAAGCATCAAACCTACTTCTAAGGGATACATGGCACGTGTAAGTGATACATGCCATCTTTAAATCTGACGATGATGTATAACATCAAACCGCAATTTAGAAGGATCTGAACACTATGGCACCCAGAAAAATGTTGTAAATGACGAGTCAGTATTATGGAGTTGTTCCGTACAAGATATTTTCGTTATTTTCAAGGACAGCATGTTGTCAATAATTCGTCGACGTAGTAAATGTTGAAGTTTTATGGAAGAGAATCTACGAAACGATCTGCTACTCCAGCAATTGCAATTTTCGTGGCTTTGTGCCTAGGAAACCTCGAAGAGTCAGAGGAAGGGCCCAGAAAATAGTACATAGGAAGTTGGCACAACGAACATCACTGCTACATATCCATATAGTAAAAACAACTGTTTGCGAGAAAAAATTTCCTTCTACTGGTCGCCGTCTGGCGCAGGTTCTCAATTGATGGTAGAAAAGCGAACAGCAGATTGCAGACAGATTTCTCGAGGTACGAGCTTGGTATATATTTAAACCCTGTAGGCCGATCAGTTGTTTCAGCTCCTGGTACAAGGTGTTTACACTTATAGCATGTATACCAGGACACTAAGGACTGTTGATTCGATCCTCACCAGATAATTGATCAGCGCGCTGTTAAGAAAAGAATGTTAGTTCGTAAGGACAACTTGTTGATAGACCGCAATATTACAAAATTCTCTGCAATCTAACAATAGTCTGAATTGATTATTACCGTTAGGCATTTTGAAAAGCTATCATTACACTTGCAGCACTAATACCACTCATGAAATGCATAGATCCACAGCTAACATTCTGGAGTAACCCCATCACCAAAACATTAGGTCCACAATGGATTACAACAGAGCAGGTCTACTAGAAATGGCTTCCTGAATTCTCTGATCATTACCATCTCACCATTGTCATCTATTTGTCAAACCTGCTGGTACCAATGGATTTCCTGTCTATTTTATATGGATGATCTTAAATTTTGACTGCCATAAAGCGCGAACTACAAAACGCTCTTAGAGTGGTCGAAGTGTACAGGCAGATTATTGGTATGGATTTTGGGTTGAACGAATGCGCAGACAGAATGATGTGAAGGAATTCTAAAAAGATAGGCAATTCACAGACGGAAGAAATCAAGCTCTTCTACAGTGGTTAATTTCAAGGTGAGGTGGCCTAATAGTTATAACGTGTGCAAAATTATGATACTATGCTTCGACGCGGCAAAATTTACAGGAATGCAAATCCAGTGTCACCATGTCCAGGTAACCATTATAGTCTATGAAAAACCAGGAAGGAGAATTGTTTCTTCTGCGAACAACAATATAGGATAAAGGTGAATGCTGGAATCATAATAAAAATTAAATTTATAAAGCTCAGAAAGAAGGGGCAGATTTGATATTTATATTAGTACGAAAGAATAAGAAAGAAGCTAAATGCCAAAATGTTTACAAATTTCAGGTAAAAGTTTGCAGATGAATATTTACTGGGCGCCGTGGACTTCTCTCCATATAGGGGATTGATTATTGAAGGCATGGGAGAGCGTAGACTAAAAGACTATGGGGACTTTCGTAAATGTCGTCTGTCTAGAATATTTCCGTCCTGTTCTAAAATATTTAGAGAAACAGGGACAGATGTTATTAAATCATTCCAGTGGATTTTTCGCATATATCCTATGAGGCAAAAGACTTTGGATTGTGGATTCGTGTTTCTGATATACGTAGTTCTCCAGTTTGAAAGTACAATTGTTGTTGGGTCATTCTCAAAAGCAAATAGTAAAAACAGGTATATAAGCACTGATTGCAATTATCTCAGTAAATAGCTTAATGCTTATGTTTTTCCAATTAGGAAACTGCAAGTCTAAAGACGGTTGCATTCAATAACTTGCTTACTAGATTTTAATTTTAGTTGGTATTTGGATCAAGTATTTAATTTCGAATAATTATTATTTCATCGTATGTGAACTAATGTGAATTGAAGAAACGATTCGATAAGACATCGGAAGAACATTTTACCAAAGTTGTATCTGCTCATCAGGGGATTGGCATTTGTCATAATTTTTAATAGCATAGTACACATCTTTATATGAAAAGACTACTGATCAGCCGTCAGCAAAACCTACGATTGATCTTCTTATGGTATTATGGAGGGTGGTCAAAAAAATAAGATAAGGATATATCTATTACTGAGCGTGTGCTCTGTTGATTAAATTAAATAAAAATTTAACAATTGTTTTGCGTCTATTTGTTAATATAATTAAAATAACAATGATTTTTATATGATTTATGAAAACTGGTATCAGGCCAAAGTTTATTTGGGTCAGCCTTTATACCTGTTTACATTTACAAATCTGTATACGTATTATTAATTGCAGAGGCAAGATAAGTAATAGAAATTATGTTAATAAATATTAAATTTGTATGTCTAGAAATTTCAAAGATATCAAAAAACGCCCAAAACCGTTTTTCCCTATTTATCCATTGATCTTCCTAATATGACAGATAAAATCTTATAATAGTTTTTTATTAGACTGTATCGAAAAGTGATATAACTTCCTCATCCCTCAAAGTGAGGAAGTTATGTATTCGTGAAAAAAATTTTGAAAATTTTTATTGCATTTCTGGATGAATCTCAACGAATTATGACGATATACAAAATTTTAGACTAAAAAATTTTCTGTCTGTCTGTGTGATTCGCTACGAGATTGAGTTCATTGATGAGCAAAATCGGTCCCAATGTCTAAAAAAAATATTAGTGACATTCCACCCATGTGACTTTTTTGAAACGTCAAAAACTGTGACTTTTTTGAAACGTCAAAAATTACTTTTATTATAAACTCCACCACACGTTGAGTTTTAATACGATGAGTAAGTTCTGATCCCCAAGTGTTGGCAACGGTTTTTTTGGTTCGAATATCTGGGCGAAAAGATCATATTTTTGTAACAGGTATTATTTTTTGTTGTAGTTGCTAGGCGACTACTTTTCGGACGGTAAACAGTTATGAACAAAATAATGGATACCATAAACAAATGAAACAAGCTGTCATAAAATTCTTATTAGATTATGTCAAACTGTCGTGAACTCAATTACGAAGAGATTTTTCAATTGATATAAATATGAGAAACAAAAATTTATTATTTTCTTCTTACAATGGGATAAAAAAATAGTGTAACACATGGACGAAAATGTTTTTCGTACTCATACGGCAATTTTCCGTAATCGTAGGAAAATCTACATTTTTCGTCCTTGTGTCATAAATAACTACTTTACATTTTCGAAACCAAAGAAATTTTTGAAAAATTGCAAGGGTCTCATTCTTCACCCTTTTTATCATAGTTTGATATCATGGTTAAGCTAGTTTATTTCTAATGAAATTTGTAAGAAAATCTCTAAGACCACATCTCGATATCTCCTATCACTTTGAATATATTCTTCCTCAAAATTATACAACAAAATTATATTATTAGTTTCATTTGGCCAGTAGTTTAGTTTAATATATTAAATTTTTTTAGTACTTCGATGTGGTAAAGGAAACTAATAACAATTTAAAATGTTTTTATGTCAACCCTAAAGAAGGAAGACTGAATGCACAGCAGAAATTTGTTCTAGAATATACGTAAGAAGTATTTGTTGACTTAGCTAAACAAGTTATTTATGAAAACATTTTAGGTTTGTACCAAGGAAAATAGAAAAATTTAACCAAAAATTTTGTACAGCATTCATCAAAATAATGAAAATAAATTATCGAGATGGAATCGTTGTAGGTAAGATCTAAAAATTTCATAAGAAAGAAAAGTTTCTAGATTGAAATATACAGTGTTGGTGTAATAATTTTCCCCCTTTCAATTACTTGTTATTACACGAACTTTAGTGATTTTGATATTTGTATTTAATAATTTGATATACTAAATAACAATTTATGATTTATCTGCAATAACATCTATTTAAAATCAAAGAGTACAAGTACAGGGAGAAATAATAAAAAATTGTTCTTACCGTTATAAACAAATCATGCTCTATTTTTAATTTGTTTGAAACGCGAGCCAGATATTCACGAAATCCAAAATCGGAATGCTGTTGAAAGTTGTGGGCACATGAAATAATAATGGATGACTATGTTCTTCCCGGACAAGACACTCTCACATAAAACGCTTTGTATGCTATTTATTAGAGATCGGGAGGTACCAATAAAAGATGTTAGTTCCAAGGTTGATGCTAGGTGATGTGCCACTGCGTAAATATGTTCATGTATATATTGACAAAATATCTTACCTTGTAGTTATTTTGGCCAGTTCGGTAACATCTAAAGTTAATACGAAGAGGGCTGAATATAACACGTGACATAACACATATTTATTTTTAACTAGCGATCACAAGAGTAAAAGTATATTGTTAATATTAATGCATCCACTAGATCATTTGCCATTTTCCAGCCTCAATCATTGGTACCTGAACAATGTTGTACTGCCCACTAATACATATTTGCAAAAATTGTCTAAATAGAGCATTATAAGTAATACAACCACTCACTTTTTATGACTGTCTGAGGAAATGTGTCTATTAATGTTTGTTTTGACGTTGCATATAAGCACCCTTTTACAGATTGTGCAATATAATTCAGTGTTTCTACTCACACAGACATTTTATAAATACTACGTATTTAGAGTGTATATGTCTATATGTATCCATACATTGGCATTGCTACACTCAACAATAACGAGTATCCCCGTAAAGATGACGGTCAGTAAGTAATTGTTTTTTATAGCTACAAGCCATCCAATTAGCTGATAAAGCTTTAGTTTTTTGTTACATAAGTACATAAATATTTTATTATTTCATATCGTTTGGGAATGTTTCATTTGATGTTTACAACATAATATTATGTCTACTTAAGTCGTCTCTGGAATTTATCACTAACTCCCGATCTCTAGTTTTTATCTATGAGCAGAGAATATTAGTCTTTGAATTTGACGCCTTTTTTTATGTTTCGCTTCAATCGACGCGAAGTTGAGTAAAATTCTATGTTTCAGTAAGGATAATGAATTGCAAATTGTTTCAACTTATTTGGTTCAAAAAATCGAGTCAACTATATTTGTGTGATATGCCTTGTGTCTGTAATATTCAACTGAATCTATTGAATAACAGTTCTAAGAGTTTTGGACAAATTAGGTTCCAAACTGAAATTTACCTAGATAAACAGCGAGTCGCAAATTGAACCGTTCTTGCTGCTTAATAATTAACAACATTATAAGCATATTTGTATAATATAATTTTATTAATTGCACAAATTACCAAAAAGAAACAGATGGATAAAATTTTTCAAATAAAATATTTCAAATAAAAATTTATGGTTAAATTATACAACTAAAAGTAAAAGGAAAATTCGAAAATTAATCAAATAAAAATATCCCAATAAGTATATTCAAATAAAATTATCGATATACTACAAATTCGGATATCCATTTATTTTTAAATTATTCGGTCAGTGCAGTTTTGGTTTCTCAATTATTGTTTTAATGAAAATATAACTACATACCTCGAAGAAAACAGAATTTGCAACGTTATTATCTGCAGAAACGAGTACCACTTTAAAGATGCTATTATTTAAAAAATAAAACATATTAAATAAACGATATTTTACGCTCCAGAAGGAGATTTGGCGAATATCACACTCTTTCCTCAGTTATTGGAACAACATTGGCAATCTGTTCAAAATTGGGCAAAGACAACCGAAAAAAAACAAATAAATTTGAACTGGTCTGACGCTAGATATTCTCTACCGAATTTGTCTGTACGATTCGATCATATTGTGATCAATTTAATAAAATGTCATGAAATTAAAACGTTCAAATATGTCAGTCGTAAACATCCGAAAATAAATTCGGCCGAAAACGGTGTCACTCTGACCACAGCCTTAGTTTTATCAGATTCGTATTGACAGACCTATTTCTAGCTAAGCAAGAAGCGGAAATGCATGTTAGCAGATCCAATTACATAATAGTACCGGAAATCACTAAACTTGGTGTATTTATTAAAGAGTAATAAAAGAATGAGTGGACAAACATATTATTTATCTTTTATTGACGTTCAATTTAATGAAAAGAGGGCACCTTATTGCAATAGTTTCGCATGAAGAAATTAAGTAAAATGTATGTTATATCATCTTTTTCCTGAATTTCCAGATTAATCCCATTAAAAATAAATATATTTATTTCAGAAAAAGACGTTGAGGTAAAAACTTTTCCTCCTACTATGGACTTATGTGAGTAGAAATACAAAAACAGTATCATGTTAAATATCTCCTCATTACTATGTCATTAAGGAATGAAGCTTTTCAGTTAAAACAAAATACCGGTGATTATTTAATACCGTACTAAAAAGACCAATGATATGCATGAAGGTAAATTATTCCAATTATTATTCTTAGAGAAAGAGAATTTTCAAAAATACTCAAAATAATCTGTTAAAAAAACTTAATAATAATTATTATTATCTAATTATAATTATAATTAATAAGTAAAATGTTTCAACGGATAATATCAAACTTACACTGATGATTGTTTAGTAGCAAAATTATTGTTAATTGTATGTACATATTAGTGAGAATCTCCCATATCTGTCACATGAAAAAATTTAACAAACGACGACATTATTCTTTTTCAAATAACAGCCCATTATCTTTCGATTAGGTGGAATTCGCTCTAGGAAAATTTTCGACGAGAGATTTCCGGCGGGTGATTTCCATTTCAAAAATAAAAATCTGAACAACTGTAAAATTTATTAACTGAAATTAAATTATTATTAAATTACTATTATTATCGAATTCCACAATACTTTTACAACACTTTCCAAGTTGTTCCCAAAATCTTCCTCATGGTATATCCCCAATTCTTTAATACAGTATACAACAGATCTACGGAATCTGGTAATATCATACTGTCTGTGTACAAAATTCAAATTATGTCCAAGTAGATTTCTTGGAACGAACCATATTTATCTGTGATATATTGAATTGCTTGAAATGCTTGACCATAACGGGGGCAATTAGCACACCGTTAGGTGCAATGGAAATCCTCATGGACTTGCTCTCTCTTTATATATATTTAAAGAGAGAGACCAGCTGGGCAACGTGTAGACTGCAACAAGTGGCCATCAATATGACCGCAGAACAGTACCATGGAGCTGAACAGGCTGCTGGATGACATAGAAAGTCACAGCATCCTGGGAATGCCCTCGGATACTATGCCTACCATGACAACTACGAACTGACATTCAACATCCTTTTCTCAAAAAGAGATGAGTGGGATCCTCTATGCAACTCTAAAAGCTCTTGGCTCCTACCGGTAAATCGGTATGTAAATTTCCTATAGTACAGGCGCGAAGAGATTCCGTATTTAAAATCCGTTAGCCTCAATCTAGTAATTATTTTAACGTTTACCTAAGACCCGTAGATGAAGAAAAAACGCAGGTCGCCAGATTTCACAGTTGGTCCTTTATTGTCTCCTAGTTCGGTAGTAGAATATACAGGGTGCCCCAAAATGAAAGAGCCATACTTAAATAGCAGATATGGTCCTGAGTAAAAAATGTGATTGTAAACGTCACGTAAATTCTGTGTAACATAAAACTAAAGAAAAGTGGCGTGCCTTCGACAACATAGTTTATGTTCAATTTACTATTAATTCTGATTGCCCGTGATGTTCCGCTGCACTGTAACGATCCACTGGATTTGAAAAAGAAATAATTATTATTATAATAAATTCGTAATGAAATAAATGCATTTAAGATTGGAAATAGATTTGGTAAATTTCATTCATAATAATACGTAAATGTTTTGCTAGTTAATTAAAATTGTTTTTTGTTTTCCTATAAAAGAAGACAAATAAAAAGTCCCTGTCTTTATGCCAGCCTGATAAAAGGACAGAAAGAATCTGGACATTTGAATACTGGTCACCTGTGAAATGTGATATAATTTTAAAACACCTAAATTTATTTTAGATCTATAGGCCATTTCTTTTTTTGTCTCTACGTTTTCTTTTGTTTCCTTCTAAAAATTGGAAAGTACCTATCCAATAAGGAAATTTACAATAACAATTGGTTTAAAGTACATACACTTATATAATGCCAATTGTTTAAAGGCTAATATTACTTATTCACTATTCACTAAAATCTATCAATATGTGATATAGTTGTGTAAACTTGCGGAACAGCTGTTTTGTTGAGTACTAGGTAAAATTCAAATATTTATATTTCCACGTTTTTAATTAGCAATTATTACCAGCCAAAGTTCAACTTAACTTATTTTCATTGATATAAGCATATTTCCCTAATTATTATGGTTGGCACATTTTACCATTTCGTTTGTTAAAAATAATTTATGTGTTCCATTCAATCTTGACCATATAACTAAGTAATTAAAACTTCTTTTTTGCATTACATACCTTACCTCCTCTCTAGAAGTAGTTTTATTAATATTTCTGTAATTAGATTATTAGTATTAATTTTTTTACTTACCTATTAATTTACTAACGTGATATTGACAATAAATGTGTAAATATACTTTATTGCTAGTAGTCATATAATTCTTTACAATTTTAAAACGGCCATTTAAATTTTCTGTATTGTTTTGTACATTCCCAAAAATTCCCTTGTCAATTTTATATTGGCTGGCCTCCTCTTGCGTACGTAATCAAATAAAAAAATAAAAACCACGACCATAGCTCCCGTCTATTAAAGCTGCCGATAACCCTTAATGTACTGAAGGTTACATAAAGTGGCGATCAACGTGGGGCCCGAACCCACGACCTTGAGATTAAATCTCATGCTTTCTCGATAAACAACCATTTCAGGAGTTCTGGAATAAATACAGTCCCAAGATGACGTAACCAAGTCGCATAATGTTGCGTAACTATGTACCAACTGTAAGCAAAGACATTGTAAATGAGATCAAATGTGTACTAAAAAAATACACGGCTGTGGTTATGTGTTGACGAGACGACAGATTGTAAACAAAATTCTATTTTAAATATTATAGTGCGTGTACTGGACCCTCTTAAACCGACATTTCCACTGTTACTAGCTAGGAAACGACTAACTGAGTGTAATGGCCAAACACGGCCGCGGTTGATGCTAGAGACGTTAGAAAAATTTGACCTGTCAAAAAGTCAAGTGTTGATGTTTGTGACCGATGGTGCCGCGACAATGCGTTTGGTAGGCCGTTCTCTTCAAGAACAGGGTTGTTGGTTGGTACATGTTACGTTTATAGTGCATGCTTTACACCTTGTGGCAGAAACTATTCGACAACGTTTTCCAGAGGTAGATGCATTAATAGCAAGTACAAAAAAAGTGTATCTTAAATCTCCCTAAACGTCTTCGCGCATTTCATAGCAAGTGTCCCGGTATTCCCGATCCACTACAGCCGATTTTTGCACGTTGGAGAACATGGTTGAAGGCAGCTATTTATTATGCTGAATATTTTCAACAAACAAAAGCTGTGATACTACAATTCAATCCTGACGAGGCTGCAGTTATAAATGAAAACCAGACAAAATTCGAAGATGTTTATGTTGAAACAACTTTAAAAACTATTCACAAGAACTATAAAGTATTACATAATGCCATACAAACTTTACAAAACAATGCGTTGTCGTTAGCGGAGTCACTGTAAATAGTGGACGAAGTAAATCGACAGCTACACTTAGGTGACGCAAAAAATGAGGCCGTTGGAGAAAAGTTCGCACGTGTGTG
The DNA here is from genome assembly GCA_029963845.1 of Rhamnusium bicolor. NCBI lineage: Eukaryota > Metazoa > Arthropoda > Insecta > Coleoptera > Cerambycidae > Rhamnusium > Rhamnusium bicolor. Next base: position 35,884 of record JANEYF010000439.1, read on the forward strand.
CAAGGCACCAGTTTTACCAGATTAAGACAAATTTGTGATAGTACTGATGGTGAATCTACGAAGGCGTAGAAAGGACATAGTACAAAATATTTCATAATTGCCAATTTAAACTGGCAATTAAGGATAATTGTCAGTTTAAATTGACAATTAGGGCTAATTGCCAGTTTAAACTGGCAATTAAGGATAATTGTCAGTTTAAATTGGCAATTATCCATAATTGCCAGTTTAAACTAAAAATTAAGGATAATTGCCAGTTTAAACTGGCAATTAAGGATAATTGTCAGTTTAAACTGGCAATTAATGATAATTGTCAGTTTAAACTGACAATTAGGGCTAATTGCCAGTTTAAACTGGCAATTAAGGATAATTGTCAGTTTAAATTGGCAATTATATTTAATTGTCAATTTAAACTGGCAATTATCCATAATTGCCAGTTTAAACTGACTAAGGATAATTGCCAGGTTAAACTAGCAATTAAGGATAATTATCACTTTAAACTGGCAATTAAGGATAATTGTCAGTTTAAATTGACAATTAGGGCTAATTGCCAGTTTAAACTGGCAATTAAGGATAATTGTCAGTTTAAATTGGCAATTATCCATAATTGCCAGTTTAAACTGAAAATTATGATAATTGCCAGTTTAAACTGGCAATTAAGGATAATTGTCAGTTTAAACTGGCAATTAATGATAATTGTCAGTTTAAACTGACAATTAGGGCTAATTGCCAGTTTAAACTGGCAATTAAGGATAATTGTCAGTTTAAATTGGCAATTATATTTAATTGTCAATTTAAACTGGCAATTATCCATAATTGCCAGTTTAAACTGACTAAGGATAATTGCCAGGTTAAACTAGCAATTAAGGATAATTATCACTTTAAACTGGCAATTAAGGATAATTGTCAGTTTAAACTGGCAATTAATGTTAAATGTCGGTTTAAACTGGCAATTAAGGATAATTGTCACTTTAAACTGGTAATTAAGGATAATTGTCAGTTTAAACTGGCAATTAAGGAAACTGTATCTTAAACTGGCTATTAAGAATAATTGCCTGTTTAAACTTTCAATTAAGGTTAATTGTCAGTTTAAACTGGCAATTAATGCTAAATGTCAGTTTAAACTGGTAATTAAGGATAATTGTCACTTTAAACTAGCAATTATGGTTAATTGCCAGTTTAAACTGGCATTTAAGGATAATTGTCAGTTTAAACTGGCAATTAAGGATAATTGCCAGTTCAAACTGGCAATTAATGCTAAATGTCACTTTAAACTGGCAATTAAGGATAATCGTCAGTTTAAACTAGCAATTAAGGATAATTGTCAGTTTAAACTGGTAATTAAGGATAATTGCCAGTTTAAATTGGCAATTATTATGAAATATTTTGTACTATGTCCTTTCTACGCTTTCGTATGAATCTACAGATCCGTTAAGTGAGTTCAAAACTATTATATGCTTGTATTACATCAATAGATGTCGAATGGTCGTTCTCAAAATATGAGCATATTTTTTCACCACATCGAACATTAATCTCGAAGACAACCATAGAAACATACATGATACTGGAAGGTTTTTACAGATCTTTTCCAGTTTGTGATAACCAAGCTAGTTAAGAGGTTAAGTTGTGCATACATTGTTATAAATTGTAACAGTTTATTGCTTTTATTACTAGTTAATTTATTTTATTACACTTATTATGCCGCGTACGCCTATGTCCTGCGACGCATGCCAAATCTAGTTATTAGTCCGTTGTTTATAGGGACACATCGCGCACTATTATTAGAAGGCTTAGGAATCTTAGTTGAAACAAGTACGCTTCCGTTAATTTCTTATTTTAATAATGTCAAAACATATTTGAGCCGTCTAACTGCAAACCCCGCCAAGTGCAAACTATACAGTTTCAAGAAAAACGCGAAAACCTATTTTGCTTAATACTATCGATAAAATGAATATACTTTACTGTTTGGTTGATGTAGATACTGTTTCTTAATAATTATCATTCATCTTATTATAACAAAGAGGGCATTAGCACCGTAAAATGAGATAAATAAAATGCAGTTGGCGGAGTTTGAAAATGAACATGAAAAATGGCGGGTTTTGCAGCCAAAATTAAGTGTTTTGTATAAATTTGATAGAAGAGTTTTAACTTTAAAAAGATTTTAATAGTACCACTCAAAATATTTAAAAAAGTGTGTTCTTGGTGACATAGATTCTTTTAAAATTAGACTCTTTATTTTTGGTTTATCTTTTATAAACTTTATTCAGAAAAACAAGGTACAAGTAGTAGGTATTGTCAAACAAATGTAACTCAATATTCTTAAGCCAAACACAGACAAACAAGCTTAAACGTTCTTAAATGGAACAATCTTATAAACTAATTATTTTTTCTTAAAAATACAGAAATAAACTTTAAAACAAAAATAAAAAACTAATTAAACAAATTTTGTGTCATCTTCAGGGTTTTCGTCACAGATGAACGCAACCTTTTTTGGCTTTACTGCAAAAACAGCACTTGTAAATTAACATGTCTTGTGCTACTTTATCATTGTTTTTGTAAAACAATTCATGGAAACGTTTAAGGTCTATCATAGATAAAATTTTGCATTTAATACTTCTCTCTTTATGGCTGCAGGTGGGATATACAGGTAAAGACTTTGCAGAATATCTATAACACAAAAATCATTATTTTTTTCGCCTCGTAAAAACTACAACAAACTCACCTGTTTTGCTTAGAAATGGCACGTTTATGTTTATTTAATTGCACTATCCTTTTACGGCTATGCTCTGGAAGAGTTTTTGTAACCTTAATTTCACTCATTATTGAACTATTTACAAAATATTTTAATAAACAACACCAATTACTGTTCACACTTGCTTGCTTTATAACGACAATAATTAAAATGCTGGAAACAGCAAGCTGTGAATCAAAGTACATGGTCATGCCACAAAAATATGGCTTTCCTATTGGTCTCACGCAATTGGCGGTTTTTGCAAACAAACAAGTCTGCAGTTGGCGATGGATTGAAAGTAAACTGATTTTTAGATGCGCGATAATAATTCAAATAGCTGGTTTTGAGAAATAGTATTTTAACAGAGTGCAGATATTAATATTTTCTGTCGAATGACAGTGCTATCTCAATTTTTCGTATTTTTGCACTTGGCGGGGTTTGCAGTTAGACGGCTCATTTTACCTAGGAGTAATGATGTTTCATGTATTAAGTAATACATCATATAAAAAAAATAAAGCATGCCCCACACTCCCTTCAAATAGCTGGATCGACAGACTTTGATTTTTTGCGCACATGATCTCTGTAATAAACTGAACATACTTCGAAATAGTAGAGCGTGCTTTGCTATTGTCAGATAGTTTAGGACGCTTCAGTTATAGTTAATTTTGCTTATAAACGTATCGATTTGTAGTATGCTGTATTTGTAAATGTTTTTTTTTTTTAATTTATATAATATTTGTGATGACAATTTGCTGATTTATGTACTTTTTTAATTGAAATAATATCACTACATATAGTAAACTTAAAAACAAAGAAGCCAGTGAAGTTATTGTGTCTGTTTTGTGGTTTATCGGGAAAATTAATAAATGAACCTAAACAACAATCTATTACAATAAAAAAATGCAGCAAATCGACGTAAGGATGAAATCCGCGACAAGTTTGAGATGCTGTTTTTCACTTCATACCTCATTAAAAAATACCTTTCAATATTAAAAAACAACCTTTCCTTGGCTACTAAAGCGATTTAATTCATGACTCCTATGATTTGGAGATGAAAAAAATAACCATTAATTTGGTCCGGCAACCTCTATAATATCAATGTTAACGCGCCAATATTCTTTGGCTTGATGGCGGTCTCGGATGTTAGGGCCTGGCAGGACTATTGCCTTTTTACCTTAATCATCGCTGTATACCTGGACCGGCCTCGTGCAGGGCGGGTTAGCTTACTTTACGATCGGTCCCACTCACAAATGTGAGCAGTGCCGAAGATTTCGACCAACCTCCCCGGGTCCTGGCTGATGAACCCTGCTGGCTAGGGCCTCTTCTGGCGCTCTTCTGACATCGTCTTCTTCTTCGCCATCTAGTCACCCCCGGGGGTAGTCATCTGTTTGTTAGGAAACTGTGGGTGTTGCATGGTTGGGATTGACTGCCGGTACACAAAGTGTCAATTGACACATTGCCGTCCAAATCATCGGTTGGTTAGGATGAACTGTGTAGCTCGAGGAAGTGCAGGCCTAAGTGCTTTCTTAGCACTTTTGTCCTGCACGGAGCCGGTGGGACAACAGGTACTAGACGGTTTATTGTCTAACGCCTGCAAGGTTTGTGGGTAGGTAGTTGGTATGTCTTGCCTCTTCTGTGGGTTGGTCCGTCTGTAAGGGAAAATGTTAGTTATGCTCACCAGTATACCGAGATATGCTTCATCTTTTTACCACGGAGTTTCCGTCAGGTGGTAGTGGTGTCATCTTGCTCGGCTCCTCCTGAAAGGACATCACATATTAGTGAGGGAAAGCATCTGTGCAAAAAATGCGTTCATTGCTGAGCACATTTGTAGCATTTGTAGTAGCACCGCGGTGAGGTTTGGGCCTCAACGAGTGCTTTTTGTTGATTAGCAGGGCTGACACTGGATCAACGTTAAGGTGTTTCTAATCTCTTATCAAGAATCAGAATGAGACCAACGGGGTTTTTATACGGAAACCTCTTGGCGTCCGTCTACTACGTTTAAACGGCTAAACCTAGGTATACTCAATGCCAGTCGGTTAATTCAAGTTTACAACATGTATTTCCTTGGTTTCACTGTGTTCCTTGCCCTACACTAACCATGTCATTCCTCTTAATTTCCCTTTCCTTAAAATATATTCTGACTTTAACCGCAAAGTTTAGGTCATATTCACTTTAGCCATATAAACACACATTTTGTTTTAATGTATTAAATAATCAAGCCAAATACTATTCGTGCTAATAATTTTTTTGTCTACATAGTTTTAGCATTGGTTATATAAGACAAAATTTTCGATTAATTGTCAGCATCTAGGGATTATATTATACATGATACATGAATCGCATTCGGTTTAATTTATGATTATTTGTCTGTTAGTAATATTATTCCTTTTTAGCGCAATATTCCGTAGCATCCTTACAAAGTGTTCGAGATTTTTATACTGATGATACACCTGTAACAACTTTTATACGAATATGTCTCTACGGTGAAATGGAAGATGCCTCCATACACTTGACACCAGGATCCTTACATTTAAATTATCTCAAACTGAACGAAACTTACAACTATGAATTAAATATAAAAAATAATTCTAGACATTTACCAATAATCATCAAATATAATAAAGAAACATGCATTGAAATTAAACCCAGAGAAGTGCATCTTGGCCCTAACTCTAGTATAGAAGTCTGTCTCACAATAAAACCTTCTAAAATTGGTCAATCCTTTCATAAAATTGTTTTTGATCTTGTTTACCAAAGTGCAAATATATATTACGACGTTGGAGCAGCTTATCTTCCTGTTTATTATTTTGCAAGTATAACTACGCCAAAAATACAACCTAAATTCAATATGGGGATAACTCCAAAAATTACCAATGAAGTTGGATTTTTGGTGGATGATGTCAGATTCAACACGATTATTGATAAACCCATACAAGCAATTGTTGACAAAAACTTTAAAAATTTTAATATTAACAATGAAGACCTAATTGCTTTTCCCAATGATAGACCAAAGAGTCTGAGACCATGGAGGAATACAGTCCCGTATTCAATCACACAATGTTCACTATACTCTCTTTCTTAACTATTATTATTTTAGATCCCGTACAATATATGCAAATCTTCCTAGACTTACAAATGGACCAGACGAGGAGTATACATTAAATACTGCTGAGTTTCAGAAGAAGCAAGTTCTGAAGAATGTTTATTCAACATATATTCAGTCTGCAGCTAAGGCTAGACAGAAAAAAAGTTAACAACAAACTTAACACCAGATTATGATCTTACTAATGAAAAATATTTATTGTCTAAAGGACGGTGTTACGATGAATCTGCTGCTTTCAAATCCAGTCCTAATAATTTTCATACATTTATACCTTTGCCTCCGGAAAAATTAATGAGTGTTAGTGTAACACCAAAATATGTAAGGCTGGGAAAGGTAAAGGATTTTCTATATTAGTTTGTATTAACTTTTTAACATAAATCACAATATAAATGATTATGACTTATATCATAAATGAATGAATTGGTGAATATCTAGATAAATTATTAAGAATCAATGAGATGGTAAGCAAAACAGAAACAAAATAAATAAAAATCCTCGGCAAAACTGATACTAATATTCGTTTCGTTAATTCAGGGTGTCCCTTAATTAAGTATCTTCCTTAAAGGGTGTGACAGAACTAGAAAAAATAAGTAGAGTTTTGTATATAACATAGGATGAGGCAATGGTCTGTTTTCCTTTGATAGCTTTTGTACTCAACAATTTGTTTTTGGGTCGACAAGAGCTATTATTTAAATTTATGTGAAATAACCTCGTAACCATGGTCAAAATTAATACAATTTTAATCAAGAATGCTTTGGAAAAACAAAAATTTTGCTGTCAGACTGATATTTTGTATTTTGACAAACTACCTAATTAGTTTCACTTAATTGTAACCTGTGTTTTTTGTTAAATGAATTTTTGTTGTTGAATCAATATGAATTTTACACTAGAATAATTGTTTGATACAGTTTATGCATTGGAGGATAGGACGAGAAATCCACTATTGGCATCACGAATTGATGCTCAGTGTTATCTACAACAAAGACATCCTCACCATTCTGCATTTGAAAGGTTGAAAGAAAGGTTTGACAGAACTGTGTATTTAGAGTATGAACAACATGAACGTGTAAAACGAGCAACAAATGAAGAAAATGTGTTTCAAGTTATTTTAAGTGTCGATGAAGATCCACATAAAAGTGCAAGGGAAATTAATAGACAAATAGATATGTCAACCAATAGGAATATTGAGGACGCAATGCCTATTTGATTTAGGGTGGCTGAGAATATCCAAAAAACATTTTTTTTTTTTTGAAAAATAACTGTAGTGCAAAAATACTGCCGTTTATATTCCTCATTATGCTGTAAAAAACTCAAACTTTTGAATCAAATTTTAACCGGGCACCTCAAGGCTAAAAAATGGCCCAATTTTTTTTGCCGCCTTCTTTTGTGCCGTAGTGAAAAAACAGCTTTATATAGTCTTTAAATTTACCATTAAAAAATGACATTGATTATTTAATATTTAACCACGCCCCACTATGGTAGAATTTGTAAGAAAAAATTATTAATTTAAATTTGTGCAGCGTTTCGCTTGATTTGATATTTTATGTGTAGCTTTTCATAATTATTTATTTCTAACAGAAAAACGACAGTATAATAACAAAACAATCTAGAGTTCACCACGTGGATATAGCGCACTTCGATCTCATCCACCCACCCACCTATCATATTTTAAAATTTACTACATGTATTACTTCGCAATACTGTACATTATTATCAAATTTGGGTAACATTTTTCCTGCTGCTAATTTTGCTCTAATGTAACCATAGGTATTTGATTCTTTCGTTACACACTTTTAACGTTGCTTCTGTTATTGTTTTTACGCACCTTTCTAAATATTTTGTGTATATGACATGGAAAGTTATCTATAGTAATTTTCTGTTTTTCTTTAATAACTTGTTGTAGGTAATCTGAAAATCCCATGGTCAAAGATGATTCTGTTAAGGTGCACATTTGCCAGTCGAATAAATTAACTTAATTGTCTGCGTCAGATAGTATTTGGGGTACCCTAAAATATCGAACTTTTTCCTGTTTTTGATGCCTATCTTTTATTATTCGACGCACTGCTAATTCTCTTACATAATCAGGAATATCAAAAATCATTGTTAAAAACAAATTTTCCTGGAGTGAAATATAAGCGTTCCTTGAAATTACCCCATAAAATATTTTTGTCGAATGGGTTGTTTTGGTAGTATACTGTAGTTTCTCTGTTATAAACAAATAATAATGAAAAGTTACCCTGGACATATCAAATCAAGCGAAACGCTTTACACATTTAAAGTAGCTATTTCTTTTTGTAACTTCTACATTAGCGGTGCGCGGTTAAATATTAAATAATTAACGTCATTTTTAATGAGATATTTAGAGAAATATTTAAAGCTGTTTTTTCACTGAGACACAAAATAATAACTTCCACTATTATGACAACATGAATTCTTAATTTACGAGAATTGTAAACTATCAACAGCGATGATCACTCAATGTATGGGACAGGGATAGTTAGGTGATCATATAATTGGAATATCTTTCCGTAATGGTAGCGAGGCACTGTTAAACTGGCTTCCTCAAAATGTGTTACAAAGTTTGTTCTTGCAGCAAGATGGAGCTACACCCCATTATGCACCACTGTAAGAAAGTTTTTAATGAATAGATTTGGTGACAATTGGATGTCGCGGGGGACCAATTCAGTGGTCCCCAAAATCTCCAGATTTGACGAAATCTAAATTTGTGAGTATACATAAAAAGTTTAGTTTACAAAACTGAACCAACCACAAGAGAAGAACATCCAGCAAAAGAATCCGAGAAGCGTTCGAAACTATTACTCTTAATATATTGTAAAATGTAAATGATTTATTTATTCATAGAGCAAGAATTTATAATTTGCCAATAGGTGGTCACGTTGAGCATATTTTGTAGTCAATTATTTTTTTGATTCATTTAACTGTTTACGTTCAAAATTAGACTTTCATGTTTTTTTGGTAGTTGTAGATTTTGTTGTCTCAGTCCAATAAATTTGTTATTTTTACTCCTTTTACGATTTTATAGAAAACAATTTTTTTGCTTCACACATTTTGTTTTTTCAAAGCCATTCTTGATTAAAATTGTATTACTTTTTACTATCATCACGAGGTTAAAGATAAAACCTTAATTATCTCCAAAAGTATAATATTTAAGGATGGGACGTGTTTGGCAAAAAATAAAACGATTTGAAGGGGGAATTCGACCACGTTAAAAAATACAGTGTCTTCCATTAAAAAAAAGATTTTTTTCCATTTGATACTGACTATAATAATTAATTGATAGGCCGTCATGGAAAATCATACTAATACGTAGTATGAAGTAGTATGAAATAATAATATTTGTCTGCCCAACTTTTTTCATAGGAAAATATAATTCCTTATACAGACCCATATAAATGTCTAAATTTACAAAAAAATTAAATACAGCACTTTTTTTCACTTACTACAATTTTCATAAAAATATACATAGGTTATTTCAATTAAAAAATTATTTTTTTCATGTAACCGAAAATTTAGTAAGATTGTACTAAAACGGCAGGACTGTCTAGTAGGCTTTCACGTTATTGTAGTCAAGTGGTTCGGTCATCCGCGGGTGTAATACACCGTCGGCCAATATTCAACGGATAAAAGTAATCCTGGAGTGGGTTGGAACCTTTGATGTGAAGATAACACTGACGTAGTTTTCCATGAAACACCAAAATACTATATACTGCACTCGACGCGCGTTTCGTCAACCAAGTTGGCATCATCTGGAGATGATTAAAACCAAACTTATGTTAACAATCTATTCTATTTATACCTAAACTATTGTCACGGTTCACCGAACTGTCACAATTCGGTGAACCGTGACCCACTAACTAATAAAGCGGGCTATTTGGGATAGGCCCTCTGTCACTATTCATACTATTTTTACACTTTATGTTCGCCCCTTCGTAGTTTTATATGTATATCCAGTGTAAGGCCACAGCTGATTCTAAACAAACCGAGAAATAACAAATATTAACACCGGAAAGTGGTCTAGCCGTTGTGCGATGTAGTTTCGCTCGAGATAAGCGCAATAATAAAGAAAGGTACGCGGTAAACTTTCAATCGTAACGCTATGAAATCAAATTTCCTAAAGTAAATTCTCTGAGGGAATATGTTTATCGTCAACAGTTTAGGCAGAGTAGTGGTGAGAGGTATGTGAAACTTCCCATATGGTCCAAATGCTACTATCCGACCGACATCATAGATGTCTCTGTGACGGATAGCGATTTGCGAAGTAAGTACCGAGAGCAGCGACCTCTAGCCCAGGTGGACTAAACTACTGTTATTAAATATGATTTGAACGAAACAACTACTCAGCGGGCAAATACCCCGACCTGCATTGGATTATATCTTCAAACCTATTTAATAACAGTAGTTTAGTCCACCTGGGCTAGAGGTCGCCGCACTCGGTACTTGCTCCGCAATCGCTATCCACCACACTATGATGTCGGTCGGATAGTAGCATTTGGACCATATGAGAAGTTTCGCATACCTCTCACCACTACTGAATTTGCCTTAGTCAGTATATGACTAGCAGGTTGGCCACTATCATTTGTCTGTTCCATAACCTATGGCATACTAAGGAGAATTAATAAGTTCGAAACCGGTCTATGTCTGGTTAGGAATTGACAAATGATATTGGCTACCGATCTATCATGATTTGAAGGTATAATCCAATGCAGGTTGGGGTATTTGCCCGCTGAGTAGTTGTTTTGTTCAAATCATATTTAATAACAGTTTAGGCGTAGGAGGTGTCCAACCTCGATTGATATAAAATGCATTATCAACAGTAACGAGGATTCTCTAAGTCGATAAAGTTTCAAATTTTTTGAGTGGATTAGATTGATACTTCGTTATGCCGAAAATGTGTTTCATTGTTCGATAAAACCAACAAGGTGTAAACAGGCCACTATGTGCCTACTAGCAGCGAGTGTTTCGATGCTCGTTGCTAAACTAGCTCCTTGCATCTAGACACGACGCTCCACTATGTTTGTGCACCTTATAAATTGAACGATTTTTTTTATTCGATGCATTTACTGTAAAATAGTGCTCAATTTTAGTAATAATTTAGTTTTTCTTTCAGCCAGATCTAAAACTTTTATTTTTTTTACAGATAGCTCCATACACTTCGTGCACAAATTTCTTTACCATTGAGAACAAAAATGAATTTCCCATAAACGTATCAATTAAAGCATTAAACAATTCAGTTGTAATAAAAGAAAAGAAAAGGATGCTAATAGGTCCGAAGATAACAAAAAATATATTTTTTGACTGTTACTCTCATGGACTTGGGAAGTATTACGTCCCTGTATTTATTATAGTAAATCACTGCCATATTTTCGACGCCACTGTGTTTGCGAAAGTGGTTCCAACTACAGTAAAATGCAATTTGAAAGATATCACAATAGATCCAATAACTAATGAAACTTTTTTTGAAATATTCAATCCCGTGAATTGTGACATTAGTTTCTCATGGGAAGTTCAAGACAAAAATTTTGTTGTTATACCCGAATCTGGAACGATTCCCTTCAGAAGAGGTATATTCTGCAGAATTATATTCATTCCCCAACTTCAGGCTGTTTTTAAAACTGAAATATACCTTATATCACAAAGTGGCGCTAAACAAGTTTTTACAGTATCTTTAGAAAATTCAAAGGCCTCTGTAGGTTTTCACACATATCTAGTGAAATTTGACAATATACCTTTAAATATGCCAGTTAATAAGGAAGTTGTTTTAAGAAATTTCTCTGATGTAAAAATAATGTATCTAATATCAAATCCCAATCCACTTGAAGAAATAACTATTAAACCAACAGAGGGAAAAATCAATGCCAAATCAGACATTCACTTCCAAATAACAGCACATTTCAAGAATGTAGTAGAATTTAACTGTTCAATTCAATTCATATTACAAGATGTGCATAAATATTCTGTAAATATTACGGGAAATGTAATATTCCCAAGAATAAAACTAGAACCAGAATTTATTCAGATTCACAAAATTATTTCGGGAGCATATATAAGACGAGTTTTTAGAGTAACAAATATCTCTGAGACTCAGAGCTTTATAAATTTTCCTCTGGAAGATATTCCCGAATTTTTTATTACTGATATGGATAAAAATAATATAAACACAGTTATTGCTTTGGAACCAAATGAATCTAAGGAACTCTTTCTGGAATTTAAACCTACAGAACCGATTGCATATTCAATTTTCCTGCCCTATATTTTAAATGGTATTATAGGACCACCAGCACTAAATGATCCTCTGAGTTTAAATCCCATGATTTATTTTAAAGACAAAATAACGGATTCTATCTTGAAAATAGCTGTTACACTTCCCGACACTCTATCAACTCTAAGTATTAGATGTGCCGCAGGACCTCCTTGGTTGATATTTTCATCTCTGCACTTATATCTTTTCTCCTTTAGTAATAAAAGAAAAAAGCATTTTACTATTACTAATATTTCTAATACAGAACATCAGCTCACTATACCTTTGATAGACGCGGAATATCCGTTTAGTTTTAAATTAGAAAAGAAGAGTTACCAAATAAATAATGGTGTTTGTGAAGTGTGTATTGAACAAGAAGAAATGGTTACGTTTACAGTAGAGTTTAATCCAACAGAATATGGTCAATACGAAATAGAATTACCAATATTTGTAGACAAATATTTTGAAAAATGCCCTTTCAACTTTTAAAACTTTCTGCTTCACACCCGATGCCTACTATTACCTGCAATCAAAATGTTTTATGTTTTCAAACAATTTGGGTTAAAGAAAAAAGTTAGCCAGAAGATTACTCTGGACTTAGTTACTCATAAAGAAGGATGTAAATTGATCACCAAAATTGACAACAAATCAATATCAGTTAAACGTTTGGAGAAAGTCGTTTTGTCACAATATCATTTGAAACTGGATTGTTTAGTGACGTTTGATCCAAAAGAGGAATGTTATGTAGATTATGAAATAATATTTACTTGCACATGTGATTCTACTGCGTCATGTAGTTTATTTGTTAAAGCTAGTGCAGACAATTCCACCTTTGTATCATACCAGAGCCTCTTTACATCTAAAGCATCTATGTATTCGGAGAAAGTTGTATCAACTTTTCCATACTTTCCAAAGTCATCAAATAACTCGTTTTATGCTAGAAGAATAAGAGTTATCCAAACAACTCTAGAAAAATGGTTATTTTCTCAAGGATTCTTCTTCAAAAACTTTTATAAGATACCTTATGGTTTATCGAGTTTCCCAGTTGATATTCAACAAAAATCAGCTAAAGCTAAGAAAAATAACAGGAAGACGGCTTTAGTACTTCCTCTGATGCAACTGTTAGTTAATTTGGTAGATTCATCTATATTAAAATTTATAGATGATGGGTAAGTATGAAAAATTTAAAGTTGAGTTCTAGAGGAAATAGTATACAGGGATCCCAGAAATAGGTGCATATATTTGATATATTCCTTGATCAAAATTAAGTAGGATTTTTTAAACTGTTTTTAAGTAAGCGATTTTTGGAAAGTTACACCCTTCTAATAGGTCATGAGGTATGGTCATCCGTTTAATTTCCGATATTTGATCAGTGAAATTAAACAGCACTGATCGAGTCCGGCAATTGGATGGATGATCAATAGCTCGTCTAACAGTCGGTAGGCTGTCAACAGACAATCACGAGAAGGCCGCTAGCCTGATGCAGGTGGAGAGGCGAGCCAGGGTGGGTGTTCAAGAGACCTACCCAGGAGATTTGCCACTCTGCCAGCGGTGCGGGCGGGTAGGCTCAGGCGGTGGGTTAGTTGACAATCGAGGACCATGGTTCGTAGTCCACGCTAAACTGTGGATCCTTGGGTAAAAAAGGGCCCATTGTAGCCTACTTGCCTAGTAAAATAAGTAGCTAATACTACTTCTTCTACCCTAGGAATGAGTGCATCAAAACCTCATTTTAAATTATTTTCTCGACATTAGAACCTAAAAAAAGTGAAGTTTGATGAACATGTTTTCATCTTGCCTGGTTTCTTATAATGGAGTGTAATAAATTACCCATTGTGATTTTACAAATTACTTTTTAACGATGAACATTTTTTAAAAGAAAGGGACTGGACTAGATAAAACGAAATGAAAATAAATGAAATACAATAAAATGAAATGAAATTAAATAAACTGAAATAAAACTAAACCGTTCTGATTCTGCTCTACTCCTTTGGAGTAATGAAATAGACGGTAGACGAACTGTGCCAATTAGATAGAGATACCCGCAAGATGATGAATATTCACAGAAGTATTTATTTTAGATCGTCCGTGCAACGGGTAGCCAGGAGTGTACGCATGGCAGAGTAGTACTAAGTGTGGCATGTAACATAGTTAGGAGGTCAGATCCCCTTCAGTGGTTTATGAAACATCATGAAATTGTAGGAGTGGGAGCAGGATTGTTCAAGGCTGTTAAAACAGCCGCAGATGAACTTGGTCTCGCATTCGATACCAGGCGAGTAGGCCGATGGCAGTTGGCTGATGTTGAGTCAGTCACTTAGTTTAAACCAACTCGTCTGAAAGCTCAAATCAGAGCTGCTGAAAAGGAAAAACTGTTTTTGCAGCGCGTCAATAAATACCAGCGTGGCGTCTTCTATAAGAACATAGAAACACTGGGTTTATCGATCAGGCTGACAATCGCTTTTCTAAGGTCAGCCGGGCTTAAGTCGGAGACTTGAGGTAATCATTATAGCTTGCCAGGACGGTGTTGTCAGCATCTTGGTCTACTATATCCGCGTGTGGCCGTCAGGTCCCGAAATCGCTCATGCACTTATTTGTACATGTCCCATATATGCGATTTCGGCCTATATCCACCGACAACGCTGCAATACGAGTGCTATATTACCACCTAAGGCACTCGCACGGGGTAAACCAAACAGCAATGCTACCTTACGTCCCCGGAGATATTGAATCTGTTGTCGAGAACGAGAAATACTGAATTTACTGGAATTACTCATTTCCGACGGTCAGACTAATCCACACCAACAAGCCTGACATGAGTTCTCCTCGACCATCAAGCGAAGATGATGTATGGCATCGAGTTCTCGGCCCCCTGCTAAGAAAAAATATCACCTAGAAAGTGGAAGAAAAGCTGACCAAATATCGCGATCTCGGGTATGACGTCCAAATGCTGTACCCAGGCTACCTCGGTCGGATAGTCGTCCTAATAATCGATGTACGTAGAGAGATAAAGACTACGTTGCTCTTGGAACTGAAAACCATATCGGCCTGAAAGAAATCAGCCGAGTGGTTGGCAGGCCAAATGTAGAAGGTGTCATTCTAGGTTCTCTCCGTCTGTTTAGGGCACATAATTCTGGGATCTACAGCAACTAACCCTAAGGTATGTTTGAATGACTCTAGTTAATTCGGCGGTGCTAATCTCTTGAGGTGTCAGAGTTCACAGAGATGTGTCCGGCAACGGTTTTACCAAAAGTTAGTTATACATATTTTTAAGTGCAGCTATTTACTCTATTACAATGATTGTGAACTTCAAAAGAATTTATTTATTTGATTAATTCCTCCTAAACTACCAGAAGTAGGTAAATACCACCATTTATCACATTTTAGAATTTTTTCATTCTCAGTGTCGGGAAAATATTTTGGAGGCTAGGTTACTACCGATATCCATAAAATATTGGTTAAAATCATGGGCAATTTCACTTTAATCGTTTATTATTTTTTGACTGGGTCAAGTTTCGTAGTAATTCAGTAATGTTAGACGAAAGCCAGCGTAATGTCTATGTTGGGACAAGCCATATGAAAGTTCTTAATACATTTGTTTATTTATATAGCAATACAACTACCCAGATAGAAAACTTCCAATTACAGGGCAGGAACTACAACATAGTTTATTACAAACTTAATTAACAATAACATAACTAACTGGACAATTTTGAACATTATTTAAACGAAACTAAAAAAAAAAAAAAAGGAAAATAATATGTAGTCATCGGAACGTACAATTAAAAATAAAACTGGTATAACAACAAAAATGTGAAGAACTAAAATTAAAGATTAAAGCTAAACTCAATAAGAACTAAACTAAAAATAAACTAACTCTGTAATATTAGTTTTTTTTTATTACTTTCAAATTGCAAATAAATATATCAAGATCATTCATACTAGAATCCTAATTGTGAGACATTACATAATGTGGGGAAAACAAAAGAATATTTGCTCTAGAAACAAGGAAGTATAATAAGGATAATATATGACGTGCTGGTAAACTTGGGATGTGGAAACTTAAATTACTCAGAAGTATTGAACAGTCAATTAAATAAATTATGACTGAATAAAAACGTAACAGAATGATATATCCTTCTAGTTTTAAGTTCAATTATATTGAATTTCGATAAGAGTTGAACATTTGGAAATCCGTATATTGGATAGATTCCATCAGCTTTGTACCACAAAAATTTTACAAAACACCTATGAGCTGATTCAAGAGATATGTACTTCGTATCCAGCATTCCATATTACTGATGCATACTTTAATTTTGATCTTACATAGGTATTATTAAATAAGAGGATGAGCGTCTCTGTGTTATTAAATTGTTTGCAATTTCTAGTAGTAAATCCTAAACTTTTAAAAGCACTAGCAACAATATTATTTAAGTTACTAGTCAGTTTGGAGTCAAAGTAGACTCTAGATCTTTAAACTGAATGCATCTGTTAATGGCAGTATCATCAATATTAATACCTACATTCAAGTGGTTGCAGTTTACGGGAATATGTAACAATATTACATTTAGTAATGTTCAGATATAATTTATTTTTATACACCAATTGTATAATTTATTATGATCAACTTTAAGTACGCAACAGTCTTCAACCGCATTATCTTGAGAAATACCTTCAAATCAGCGGCATAAAGTAGGGTTCTAGATTGCAGGTCCGAGGTAATGTCATTCACGAATATAACAAGTAGCAGAGGCCCAAGCTTCCAGATAGCCCTGTGGGACGCCAGAATTAGTCGTGCAATATTGACAGACTTGCAACCACAATACTATATACTTTTATATATATATATATATATATATATATATATATATATATATATATATATATATATATATATATATATATATATATATATATATATATATATATATATATATATATATATATATATATATATATATATAGTTTTCTCTTATTTAAATAAGAGAAAAAAGAAGCTTATGAAATCCTTGCCTATAGCAATACCATGGTCAAGCTTGTAACACCAAGTTCATGTGAAAATGAAAATTACTGAATGCACGGTAGTCATTACTTTCGGGGGCTAGCTCGTAAGTCCATATTGTTATTTGAAATTATGTTCAATCGATTTAATTCTAGTAAAATTTTTATCTGAATGTTTGTATTTAGATGTAAGTATTCACGAGTTATAAATAAAAATATCAAAAGGAAGCAAAGCCTGAGTGCCAGCGATTAAGTCGACAAGTGAGAGGGGAGTTAACAAGACAATATGAAAAATAATAAATGACATTGACGTAATTTAAAAAATTTATAAATAGAATACTTTCAAATTGAAATGTAATTTCACGCCGACGGCGTCAAAATATAGTATAAAAAAGTAAATAGTATAAGTAGTGTGTGAGTAGCATGAATGATATAAACAATGGAAAAGACTAGTAATAGTGTTAGTATAAATAAATAAACAGCAACCAAAAGCTAAGTTTAGATTACACTAAATAATTTTCGCTAATACTTACGCATATATTCAATAGACAAAATTCAACAAACAGAATGCATAGGCAAAATGTAATAAACAAAATGCAATTGAGTATCAGGAGCCGAATTTTCAATAACGAGAGCTGATAAATGGGCAATAACCGACAAGATTAAAATTGTACAATAAAAAAAGTTACAACAGTGGTGTAAAATGTATAGATGTAGAATAATATATATATAAACAATAATTAAATAAACCAAACGCAGATACAGTTATTATTATTACGTAAAAAGAAAGCAGCAAAGCAGAAATTAAATTTGCTTATTAACCAAAAAGTTACAGTTATAGATTCTATTACGAGTATCATTATCATTCAAATGGCCAAGGTAGTCTGCATCCACCTTTAACAGGCTTTCAGGAAACGTATCTAAAGCTACGTCCAGATTAGTAAAAATTTACGTCGTGCGTGGCATTCGGCACAAATTCGTGTGTGCGTTACAAATTTATGCGAGTGTGGACCTGTTAAATTTGTAACGCACACCATTCGCCACACAAATTTATGCCGAATGCCACGCACGACGTAAATTTTAACTAATCTGGACGCGGCTTAAAATTTTAAATATTACTTCAAAAGATGTCTTCTCGGTCAATTTTTTTTATTTTTTTCTAATCGTGAACAGGTAACAGGTGGTAGGGTGCCAAGATACCATCAAATTCTAAAGCTGGTAATACCATAAGTTTTGCATAGAAATGGTTGTAATAGGTGATGAGACTCTGAGGGAAATCTTGAAAACCTAAAAAAATGTTGTGGTAATTGCCAGACATGCAAACTTTTCTTCAGAAATCTGAAATGAAATGTAACACTCACCTTAGGGTGTTTTTAGGCTATTTCAGAAAATTAGTGGAAGATTATCTAATTGTAAGAATATAATTTGCAGTCTAGCCTTCTTACTTTCACTGCTTTCTCCGCATTCTGTTTCAAACCTCATCACTTTTTACTAAAAAAACAGTCTATTTTATTCGTGTTTTTCTTTTATTTAAAATACTAAAGGCGCAAAGCGCTCGGAAATAAATTATCTATGCAACTAACCATACGTTATTGAATTTTCTCATGTACGAGGGGTTGTATACGAGTGTGAATCAAAGTAAATTTTAAAGTATAAATATACAGCGTTTTCCAACCGTTACAAGTTTGTCAATTGCTTTTGAAAAATCTGTGTAAATAACATTTACCTAGCCTGCCCTATCTAAGTGTACAGCAAGTATATTGTGTAGTGCTATACTAAATTGCTACATGTTGATCGCCCCGGTAGAAATCTGTGTTGATCAGTGGATATATGGCTTCACATGATCATACAAGATATCATGGAGTACAGATTCGAACTTAGAAAAGTTACACGTGATTACAATTAGGCGATAATTCTCAATCAGCTGTTTATTATTATTTTTGAAAATAGGAATGCCTTTAGACATCTTCCATATACAGAGATACGTTGAGGACTGAAGCGATAAATTAAAGATATTAGTTAATGGTTTAGCAAATAAAATGGCACAGTCTCTTAAAAGGAAAAGCTGGGATACCATCTGGGCCCTCGTATATTACGGTTTAAATTTCCTTAAAGTTTCTAACACTTGACTTTCGTTAATATTAGGGACGGCAGTGGTAATTATTAGTGTGAATTACAGAGTCGGGATTAAAATTAGTTGACATGGTATAGAACAACTGAAAATAGGTAGCAACAGCATCCATAATTTCACGTGGGCTATTGCTAGGGTATTATTGATGTACATAGTCTTCGGCATGTTCATAACGTTTCTTTTTTCATTAACATATGTACAAAATCGGTTAGTCAAATTTAATTTGTTCTTCAATAGATTTTATGTAACTGAAATAAACATAATTGATGTCATTTTTATTTTTAGCTCTCACTACTTTAAAATTATTAGAATCAATAATATTAAAATTGTGTTGTAATTTTTGTCCCAAGCGGGATTTAAGTTTTATTTCCTAATTATATGCATATTAAACCAAGGTGGATATTTTCTTTGTTTCATGGCAGTTTTTGGCACATTATTCTCAAATAGGTACCGAATTTAATGTTAAATAAAAATGTTCGTACATCATTCACATTATCAGATAATGTGTAACATCATGGCAAAAACCAAAAAATATAGTAAAAACAGAATTTAAGTTAATAAAAAAATGGTTTCAATATAACGGTCTTATCTTAAATTGTGAAAACTAAATTCCACCTAACCTTGACCAGTTATATATTGACGAAGAAACTATTATCCCAGAAGTCAATAAAATACCCTCGATATAATAATTGATCGACACTTGAGATGGGACCTACAAATAAAAAAATATTAGTAATAAAGTTAGAGGATGACTTTACAGGTTTAAATACTTAAAAACTTTTTTAGGCTTTGAACACCTTAAAACAATATACTATGAACTGATACAGTCGCAATATTCGCAATGAGCATACGGTATTCAGAGATAGGGAGATGTAAACGGTTATTACCTTGGAAAATTTAAATATATAACAAAAATGGATCTTAAAAATAATTTACGGTAAAAACATGTTATACCTTAGAAATGATATTTTTAAACAAAGCAAAAAATAAAATTAAAATTAATCCTATTACACATATGCATCAAAGCAGAAAGAGACAAAATAAAATTCAATTACCATGATGTCAAAAAACAGTAGGTCAAAGAAACTGTTAGTATCTTGCAACTGGAATATACAATATGCTTCCTGAAAATGTTAAAATTATAGACATATAACATATAAAAAGTTTCAAAATAATATTAAACAATGGCTTTTAGAAACACCAAGGCAAATAATCCATAACCTAATTAAACAAAAAATGGATTTATAAATTAAGCACGCGTTATGCTAATAAAATAAATGAAAATATTCATTAAACAGAATTATACTTACCTGATCTGTTGTGATTTTAAAATTATTAAAATCAATAAAATATAATATGTATCCCTAGCATATAACATATATGATGCAGAATTCAGAATTTAATTTAAATTTAAACAAATTTTTACTTTAATTTATTGTATTATTTGCAATCACGCAGAAGTATTTATTTTCTAATACTCCAGTGGTTTCTTCTTAGTTTATTTGCAAATAATGTTATATATATATATATATATATATATATATATATATATATATATATATATATATATATATATATATATATATATATATATATATATATATATATATTCACACTATTTCTAAATAAGAACTACGTACCAATTTCATCAATCCATCATAACGCATTTTGTAAAAATTTTAAAAATTTCTTTATGTATATTTAGAGACCCGTAACTATTTAGGGATGCATTTTTCTATAAAGGTAAACCAGGTTCAATCAATTTATTTTAGTCCACAGATTTAGCCAGTAAATTTGTGTCCAGATCTTCGGGGACACTCTGTATACTCAATGGTCACTATTTTCTTGATTTACTTTATGTCTGGATTTATTAACAATTTTATATATATATACATATATATATATATATATATATATATATATATATATATATATATATATATATATATATATATATATATATATATATATATATATATACATGTATATATATAAATAAATATATATATATATATATATATATATATATATATATATATACATGTATATATATAAATAAATATATATATATATATATATATATATATATATATATATATATATATATATATATATATATATATATATATATATATATATATATATATATATATATATATATATATATATATATATATATATATATATATATATATATATATATACATGTATATATATAAATAAATATATATATATATATATATATATATATATATATATATATATATATACATGTATATATATAAATAAATATATATATATATATATATATATATATATATATATATATATAATTATAATTCATTTATTTATTTATTTCAGCGCTGTAACTCCATCTTATGAAGATACTGAAGGAACTGTTTATGTATATACACTTTATAGAAACATTATAAGTTTTCTTAAAAGTCAAGGAATTTTTGTACCACAATTGAAACCGGAATACCTACTGCCTTTTAACAACTATATTATATTAATGGAGTTCCTTGTTGGTGGCGAAAACAGATATAAAGAGAAAGTTTTCACCGAAGAGGATTTCAATTTATTCTGTAAACAATGCTGGATTGATTTAATATTAAGAATATACAAGGTGTTTGTTTTCAACAGAATTGTAAATCCAGTAATTTCTAGAATAAGATCAAAATTCCCCTCGAAACAAGTTGTATATCATGAAGAGTTCATGCATTATTTCTCAGAGAATGTAAAGGAAATACCAGAACGTTGTGAAACTGAAGCGAAGTTGCTATTGTGGATAGAGTTTCATTTTGAAAGACAGAAATGCCTTCTGTGGGATTCCTGAAAATTTAAAAGGATGTCGCAAGATTAGATCTTTCCAAAATAATTTGTGGGATAGTTTACCTTTTGCAACATTAATGCTAGCTTATTGTCCATATGCTAAATGATTTAAAAAAACTTTTACCCTGATTATAAAAATGACGAACAAGTGTTTCACAATGCATGTGTAATTTCTGAAGCTTGGAAAAAAATTAACTTATCTTATAACCTTTCACCAAATTGTATTGTTAAACCAATTACAATGGAGATGATGATTCTTGTTGGTTATTTATATGATGTCCTACCTAATTTTTATCCAACAGAAACTATCATATTCGAAGCCTCTTTTAGGAGAAACAGCTGTCAATGAAATAGTTTTGAAAAATCGAGGTAGTAATACTATGTCGTACACAGCAATATTTTTTTCAAATGATATAAATGTGTTCCAACTCGAATCTAAGGTCATCACAATACCTCCGAAAAAAGAGAAAAGTTTAAAAATTATTTACCAAGCAAAAAATATATTGAAGAAGACTGCAGTCTTGGTTTTATCTGGAGAGACACCTGGTTATAAATTTTGTAAGAGTATGGCGGTTACTCTAATAGGCATTCCTAGCATTTTTAATTTTACTAATGAATACGAGATTAAAGTTGACACATACCAAAAAAATTAGAGAAAATTGTCCATATCGTCTCCATACGAGACTGCCTACACAGCTGATCTTTATTTGTATCTTGGTAGTGATTCAAATGTGCCTACAAATATGGAAGACTTTGTGAAAATTTCATCTATATGGGAACAGAAGATTCCCATGCAACTGCACATAGACCCAATTTCTATTTTTGACGAAGACGGAGATGCTGAACTAAATTTAAGACTAATTTATCTAACCACTGGTTTATTCACTTATTTTATTTATTTCTAAATGAGGAAGTGGGAGACTCCTGCATAAACTAGTGGTAAATTCAGTATTAGATAAAGATAATACAATTGACATAGAAGTTCATCTATCAATATATTTTAACCCAGGTGCTCGCTGTTCATGCGAACATTGTACATGTTATAAAGGTATACTGAATTTGAACTGTCCTCAAATTATTTCGATAAAAATCCCTTGTAAAAATAATCAGCTATTTGATGGTTTGCGACTGATGTTGGAATCTTCTACTGAAGATGATGAATATACTTTTTGGAAATCATTATTAGGTAATGTGTATTGCATTATAATCGATGTAAGCAAATAACAGTGTTGTAATTCAATTTTGGGTAAATGTACTTGATGTGTATGTGCCAGTATAGAGTTTCACATGCTGCGTGGGTGTCCCTTATAATTTAGACATAGGGAAAACTTATGACATGCCAGGCACGGACTTATCTCTCCTATTATATAATATGTAATTTCTGACAGGCACCTTACACATTAAGCTTTTTCACGTCAAATCGGCACCAATGTGGGGTCGTCCACCGCAAGTGAAAGATGTATAATTTTTGCATCTATAAATATGTAGATTATTTGCAGTAAAAAGAATGCAAGTAAATAAAACACAAATTTACGGAACAATAATCTGAAAATGTGCGTGATAGAAATACATTAATTTTAATATTAAGAAAAAGTAAAACAAACAGTTAATGTTTTATTTGAACGTCATATGAGTAATATTGGGTGCATTAGGGTAGGGCTAGATGTGCCTTTATAAACAGTAGATGGCAATCGTTTCTCCATTGATTGGATTTGCGAGGAGCTGTGACTCTCTCGTGCCAACGAATTCAGTTTGACAAATTATTTAGTTGTGGTGTTGTACGTACAAGGAGAGAGTGTAAAGAATGTTTTATTTATCATATATACGAGATATTCTGGTCAGTGTTTTTATTTACGACATATTTTCTGTTTACTGTAATGTATTTGTAAACTACATGATGAAGTCGGCGTTTTCCGAAACAGTACGCGAGTATTAGGGTTTATCCTGTGTGATTTTAAACTATTCTATAATCAGAAAACTAATGTGACACAGCTTGTGGAGACGAAAAAACACCAAACGTTAATTAGCGCAAACTCATAAGACAATTCAGCATGGACTTACTAAAGTTAATGGTGAGGTGTAACATAACCTGGAAGCAATTAGACAATCCGGTTATCAGAAAATTATTTAGGGGGACAATATGCGAAAACGCATCTGCCTTGTTCCACTACACCGAAAAATACTATTTGCCCCAAATAGTTGACCATATTATTGGCAATGTTCGCTCTAAACTCGAGGTCAAATATATTTAGCTTAACGTGGATGAGACAATCAACGCATTGGGATTGAAAATTTCCAACGTGTTGGTGAAGACCTTGGAGGAACTGCATGTTATCATTTTCTAGCGCCAAAACAGTTGGAACAGGTAAATGCAGCCAGTACTTCCACTCTTATACGTGACAGTTTAAAACTATTAGGAGACGGTTATGAACAAAATAAGGATATATTTTTATTATTCATTACTGACGCCGCAGCCTATACAAAACTGATTGGCCGTATGTTACAAGACATCTATAATAGGCAAGGGGACTGTAATCAAAATTACAAAAAGAAACATCATGGTATTATAGTAGAGACCTTTAATTCACTATAAATATTACTAAAATATAATTTTTAGTAACCATATTTTGTTTAATTGTGAAATGAAAATGCTGGAAATGAGGATGTATTTCAAATGAAAGCAATCGGCGGTCTCATAATGACGTAACAGCGTAGATACGACGCGCGCATTCCAGGGTAGAAAACTAAATCAAGGTTATCATAGTGCAGGTGTTATAATTATTGATAATGTAAATTTGCGTAACTGTAACTTCACTAACATTTCCACAACCAGGTACAAAACACTTCTTTACATACATTTAAGTTTCAAAATAATGTAATGATATACAAAACAACAAACAAAACATTAAGGTTAAATATTCAACTAGCTCCGTTGCCAAATTTCTAAAAAAGAAGCATGTTCCCTGAAGTTTAATATCTGGCTTTTTAAAATAATTTCTTTTAACACAAATATAAACACAAAGCATGTAAGCATTCCCTATATTTAACCATCGATTAATGTCTAATGGTTTACTAATACTGAAATATAATACTATAATAAAGGATTGCTTTACATCAACACAATATTATCTTAATTATTTAGAAACATGGCAATGCAGCATTTGTTTCGCTGAATCTGTGCTGTCTACGCTGTTACGTCACGGCGAATACTAGCCAATACAATTGGCTTGGGAAAAATGCGGGAATATCTGACCGTTTAAAGAGCGCTTAAACTTTACGAATTTTTTTAAGCATAAGACATTTAATAAAAAAAAATACGGGTCAATTATTTTAAACTGTAGATGTTATTAAAGTAATAAAAAAAATTGTCCTCTTGCCTATTATATTCGCGTAACATGTGTTGCACATGCCTTACACCGAGTGGCATAAACAGTTAGGGAGTGTCATTTCAAAGTGGACGTACTAATTTTAAATGTAAAAAAAATATGTATATATAAAAAAGGACCCGACCGTGTAGTGTTTTAAGAAATGCATCCACGCATACAACTACCTCCAGAATAAATTGTGATACGTTGAGGTACCTGAATTGAGACCGCGACTTATTACTTTAGCAATTTGAAGAATGTACAAGGTAAGATCCTGTTTCATTATAACTGGAAAATTGTATGAAGGAAAAATCTGTATATCCCTCCCCAGTATATTTACGTCATGCCATAAGTTTTCCCTATGTCTAATAATAATTATCAATGTCGATGGATGTTATTTTATTTTGTTAAATGTGATGTAATCTGTCTCTTACATAATTAAGTATCTTCCTTTAAGGTGGTGATAAAAATAAAAAAAATATTTGAGTTTTGTATATAAACATTTGCCTTAAATCAGTTCATAAAAAAAGCTACGACCCCTTAAGTGGTAAGTAGAACATAGTTATTTGCCAAATAAATTCGAAACGTCTTAGTTGCAAAACCTTTGATCATTTATTAATTTTATAATATTACATATTTTGTTACTTTTGTATGTAAATGTCTAGATCTGTGGGGGTAGTTACAGACGAAATGGAGGTGAATATTCTCAATAATTTTTTTGGCTTAGTTTTTTTTTTTTAATTTGAAACGGAAATAAGGACCAATGTTAAAAACTGCATAAAAAGTATGCTGTTACTAAATTTCGGTACGAGCTAACGTTTTGGAGTTATTTGTATTTAAATATTGCAATGTAATCCATTCCTTAATATAGTTAGCCATGAAAGAAAACAACTTTAGCTCTCAATTTGGCATCTTTATCAGTTCTTTTTATAGCAGTTGTCTTTCTTTGATATTATTAACGTAAATTTATACTGATATACTATTGAAATTGTTATATTGTTTAAATGTTTTAATAAGTAATTGAATATTCATTTAATATTGGACGAATGCAGGGTAAATTCAGGAAATATTGAAGAAGATTGTTGGCTTTTATATATTAAAAGCGTAAACAAATATGTAATTCAAAGATAAAATAATAACGACCACAAGGCTCGTGGTTATTCTGATATGCGATTCATAATATACATATGTCATTCAGAGCACACTATTACTGAATTACCACTTGGACATGTAATATTGCGGTACGCTTGGCGCTAACATGGCCGGCCTGACAAGGGTCGTTCTTGGCCCAATATTAAGGCTCAGTTTTATCCAGAATACCATGTGCGTTTGAAGGACAGGAGTCGCAGGGGATTCCAAGCGAAATATTGTAAAGTATATCAAAATATGATTATAGACATTCAATGTGGTATCCGCCAGCACTAGGCCCAAGTACCAACAATTAAACTTATACAAGTGTGATCCACCAGAAACCACTGAGCCCACATCAGCACTCTAACTTATCCTAGTGTCGTATCCCCCTGAAGGCACTAGGCCAAACCATCAGCACTCTAACTTATACAAGTTTGATATCCGCCAGAAAGCACTAGGCCAAAGCATCAAAATTCTAACTTATCCACGGCTACTGGAATGGAAAGGGAGCACTCTCTTGCCGGCACAGTCACCGTCACATACCAATCAGGTCACAGACTGACACACGCCGCTGGGACAGGCTTCTGTCACAGACATAATCACATATAAGTTACGAAAAGGAAAAGGGCACCTACCATTTACAAAATTGTTTTAAATTACTCAGTGTAATCGTGTTCAAACTGTATCCAAGGCTCTTATAATTATAATTATAATTATATTATTAATAATACTCATCATTATCATAAACATATTACCAACTGATTAACAACATCAGCGCATATTACCAATTGATCATTTTCATGAACATAATACCAGTTCATCAACATTAACATATTGCTAACTAATCATTTTCATGAACATATCACTTTATCAACATTAACATATTGTCAACTACTCATTTTTATGAACATAATACTACTTCAACATCAGCACATTGCCAACTGATCATAATTTACAATGTTAGATGGTATTCATACGTCATCCAAATAAATAAATACTCTTCTAGTATTTATCATATGTTGTAAAGCAAAGTTAATAGCACTTTGAAAAACAGATGCAGCATTAGCTAAACCAAGCGGCATTTTTAGGTACTCATAATGACCGTCTGGTGTTACAAATGTAGTTTTCTCCACAGAATCCTCGAAATCGGTATTTGATGAAAGCCACTTGCCATATCAAATGAAGTGAAATATTTAAAGCCACCTAACTGATCAATTTGGTCATCTATACGAGGTAAAGGATATCTATCTTTAATGGTTTATCTAGTCAATGTACGATAGTCGACACATTATTCAATTACTGCCATCTTTCTTACGAACAAGTAAAATAGGACTTGAAAATGGAGAAAAAGAATCTCTAATGATTTCTTTGTTTTTCAGATATATATATATATATTCAGATATATATATATATATATATATATATATATATATATATATATATATATATATATATATATATATATATATATATATATATATATATATATATATATATATATATATATATATAATATGACTAACTCGCGTTCGCTTCACAAATGACTTACAAATGACTTACGAGATGGCTGTATCACTAGAAAATCTAATATTTAATTTGCCTGTACTCACAGTTGACTTAGAATTTCCAAGAGCAAATATGTCGTTAAATTTGTCCAACAGTTTGCTTTTGTATTCATTGGATATTTTCAAATTATCAAAGGCATTCACACTTGTTATAGGCATTATTCTTATATCTTTAGTTAATCTAAAACCAACCCGAGATCACGAATAGCGCATGCAAGGTCTGTTTAAAATATTAAATCCGATTAACATATCAGTTGTGAAATTACCATTTAACACGTGAAATTCAGCTTCAAATGTCAAATTAAATAATTCTACTGTCAATGTCACTTTTTCATTCAAGTATACAGTGCTATCTATACCTTTTAATTCCAAGTAGGTCCATTCTGGTCGTACACAGCTTTTTTTTCTGACTGGACACTAGGGATACAACTACACCTGTGTCAATCATCACATAAATAATCGCTTCACCCACAATTGCAACAGATATATTTTCTTTCATATTCAAACGGATGTGCCGTTTAATCACTTTTTCGTTTTTATTACTATCTGATTTTTGCAAAACAAGTTTTCTCACTATTTCCTGGTTTTTTACAATACTCACATATTTATATTTTTCGTCGCTTTTCAGCAGGTCCACTATTGGTTATAATCATATCTATGCAATTTAGGATAGACGTTTCTTTTATGATCTCTGTGACCACAATTGTAACAAACAGAGAAGAAACGTCTATCGTTTGAATTATATTTGACATTTATGTTATTATTTCCACTATAATTGTTCCTACTTTTAACACAACTGGCAGAAGAGTGGGCATTACTTTCAAGTTTCACTTTATCAAAGTAAGAAAAAGTGTTCGTAAATTCAACTAAAGTACTATAATGTAAATCAGTTAATTACAGTCCGAAGTGGCTTTACGAATTGAAGAAATTACTATCTCGTCAAAGTTTACAAAAATAGGTTTTAACAGACCAAAATATTGAGCTCTCTTTCTGCCGTATTCGGAATTACTAGTAAACTCATTACAATTTAAATTAACAGCTCTCTTAAGGAGATAACCAAGTTCTACCTTACTTGGAAATGCAGCTTTAAAATCTACTTTGAAATCTGACCACTTTTTGTCGTCACTACTCCAACCTGTATACCAATTTTAGCTTCACCTTTTAGTAGGTTAGGTGACGTTGTGACAATTTTATATTCGTCCTATTTTTGCTGATTCGTAATTTTTTCCACATTATTACACCATTCACTTGTGCCATCCATTTCAGGATCAAACGATACCGGTGTTGCATCTAAATTCTGTCACTTTTAGTTGCGGCGGCACTTGAAAGTTGATTAAGTCCAGCCATTATCGCAGTTAATACACTTTGTTGGGTAGTAAGCTCACTATGTTCACTATTGTCGGCCATTTTGTAAATCTGTATCTAAAATCACAAAATTTTATATTAAAACTGTAAAAATGCTAATGGGGTTCAACTTAGCGATTGAATTGTGATCCCACTTCTGATGCTAGCTTTTATATATTAAAAGCGTAAACAAATACGTAATATAAAGTTAAAATAATAACAATCATACCGAACAAGGCTCGTGGTGATTTTGACGTGCGATTTATAATATATAGATGTCAATTAGAGCACACTATTACTGAATTACCACTTGGATATATATTATTGCGGTACCCTTGGCACTAACAAAGATGCATTTTAATTTTTTTCGACGACTAAAGCTAGACTAATTAATTGATAACACTTTAGTTCTTAAATTTATGATGTTTCGAATTTACTAGCAAATAACGCCAAATCCATTGGTAAATGTTTACTAATAACCAACTTATTTTTTTATTCTTGATTATCTTCTGAACTTACAACACAAATTTAAAACAATGTTAATAAGAAAATGATTGGAAATAACATGATTTTTGTCCTTAAATTAATTACATGCGCCATTACATGTGCGATATTTTAAATTTCTGTGCAAAACAATACCTCAAAATATTGTGGAATTATTAAATTTTTATCCTGTATTTCAATATTAAAATACAAATAACTCCAAAATGATGGCTCCTATCGAAATTTAGTAAGAGCACCTTTTTATACAGTTTTCAAAATTGGCGCCTTTTTCCATTTGAAATTTCTAAAAGATGCAGAAAATTATGGCAAAAATTCACCCTCACCCCTTCTAGAACTACCCAAACAAATCATGATATTTCAATAAAAAGTTGACAAAATATGTAACGTTATGAACTGATTTAAAGCAAATGCTTATATAAAAAAATGCAACTTATTTCTCCTAGTTCTATCACCCCCTTGAGGGAAGGTACCTACTTAGTTATGGGACACCCTGTATATTATTATGTTTTCCAGAAATAGTTAGTTTGAAATACTAATTTAATTCTATGATTTTCACCAATTGTTTACATTCTTTACATCCAAATTCTTCATGTAAATAATTAAATTGTTTACGCGTAAACAATTGGGTAAATTATTTTTATTCTTCTGAAACTAACCAACTGACATCACCTGGCGATAATCAAAACATATCCTCAATATCACTAAAAAATATATATTGCCATGCTAGAAGGGACAGTTCGCAGGCCGCCATATGATAAAAATGGCGTCCAATAAAGATTTTTGATGAGAAACGGAAAAATTTTTAATGTAATTATTATTAAAAGTAAATGTATCTAAAAAATATTTACAAAAGGAACTTTAATAAAAAATTACTTAACTAAATTGTAGAAATAAAATTTTCAATGACATGAGTATTCGTCTTCCTTTTTAAAAAAATATATAAAAAGAAGAAAATTACTCACGATTTAACACGTTAAATGCCGTATGGATCACGTATGATTCACGGGAGCTGTTTACTTATTAGGCCGTGTGGCTCATATATGATTCGCATGTTTAACTTCGAGCCAAATCGCTCACTGTTGCTTCGCTTTCGAATGAAATCCTTATGGATAATGGAAGAAGGCGACCCAGTAAACAAGATTTATCAGTCGCCCCAACTTATTTTGAATTATTACATAGGTATTATGCGTGGCCTCTTGTTTATTAATATAATTTTTTAATTTGTTATCGTATTTTATTATTATTATTGTATTTATTATTATAAATAAGGCTCTACCGAGAAACACCGGGAACAACGGTGAAACAAGTGAAACTGCGACTGTATCAGGCAAACGGACCTCGAAAGATAAAAAATATTAATTAAAATATGCAACCATCGCACAGTGTGGCAAGATACCCCGAAAGCTGGCAAAAAATGAAAAAAATAAAATGTCTAATCGAACAAAGTATTGTTGCTATTTATTATCAGCATGAATAGGGGCCTGTTTTCCCCCACCACTTAATCTTGATGCATGCTTTTGTTTCTACCAAACCCGCAGGCATAAGGTCTATGTAACTGCGGTTGACGCGTGTATTTTTAAATTAAATATTATCCTAACAAATTAGTTTGTGTTTTTTCAAATTCGCTATTATTATTTTGTTTGAAAATGGACCCATCAACACCCTCAGGTATGTATTATGTAAATTTAATGGATTTATTTTTAATTTATAAATGAAATAATTTTAATAATATTTTGAAAATGCCTTTCCGAAGTGCCAAATATTTACGTATTGTTCTAAAATCCTTAATGTAATAGTTAACTTCCTCACGCTTCCCCACGTAAAATTTTATATATTAATATAGTAATACTAGAATAGATTCATAGTAAAGCTAAATCAAATACTCGTGTCTACTCCTTATTATTTTATTTGCTTCTTTCAACAACCCTACAGTGTATCATTATACTCTTCGCAACTAAAACGAAGAGTATATTGCATTTAATCGGCACATTTTTAAAATAGTAAATATTGCTCATAGC
The DNA here is from genome assembly GCA_029963845.1 of Rhamnusium bicolor. Taxonomy (NCBI): domain Eukaryota; kingdom Metazoa; phylum Arthropoda; class Insecta; order Coleoptera; family Cerambycidae; genus Rhamnusium; species Rhamnusium bicolor. The sequence continues at coordinate 67,859 of JANEYF010000439.1, forward strand.
AAAAAAAATCATATCATTGTGTTAGTCGTTGAATTCTGAATGACTTTCAAAATGTTCGTCTGTATGTCCGTCCGTCTCTGTCTGTCCGTCCGTCACGTTTTTTGTAAGCACGATAACTTAAGAGTGGAAAGTCTGATCGTATTGGAATTTGGACTGTAAGTTACTGTTAGTTGGAGGAAGAACCCTATTGTTTTTGAAAATAATTGTTCAATAAATGTAAAAGTTATTGAACATTTTAATTAAAAATGATAACCTGAACAGGGTTACAACCCCTGATCAGATGCTACAAAAACATAAGTACTGCATAGTATATTACAAGCGTTTCGCTAACCAAGCTGGAATCATCGGGGGACGACTAGTATTAAAATTTATTATACGTGAAAAAATAAGTTATTTTTAAAGAACAGCGAAGAGGATGTGTTTCATTTAATGCTGATTACATCGGATCCAGTAATAACCAGTTATAGACAACTTCCTAAAAAAAAATTAAACATTTTCCTAGGGAAGTATTCGACTTATTAAATGCCCCCAATATTTCTGCAGATAATTCAGAGAATGAGAATGACTGTTCCTTATCTACATCAGACGCAGACGATTAATCACTACGGATAGGACATACTCATTTCTATTCACAAATATTAATAAAACCTTAAGTTGTGAATTCTTAATTTAATAATGGAAGTATATTATTAGGTTCTTTAAGTGTTTTGCATACCCTGGACAAATAATGTATTAAAAAATTAAGTACTATAAATTTTATTTTTATTTTAGATTTTTATTTTTTTAATTACACCTTGTATATCGCAATATACGAGCAAACATCATAAAGTTGATTTATTTATACATTAACAACCATCGTCGGCTATTCTCAATAACAAAAATTTTACCAAACTCGTTCTATGAATTAATGCCAGCTTTGGGGTATCTTGCCACACTGTGCATCGGTGAGGACCGTGACTATTATTATTACGTTTCTCTTGAATGTTCCGATTTAAGTTTTGGTACCACCTTTATAACTTCCACTCTTCAATTTGCTGTCATATTTTTGACTTTAAAATAACCTCACTAAGACCAGGTTTTTCAATCGGTAGTTAACTACTAGTTGGATGTTAACTAATACTATATTTTCATAAACATTTATTAGATTGTAATATAAATTACGCCAACTAAAAGTTAACTCATATATAAAATATTTCTTACTAGAACTTTAAAATAAATATAAAATTTAAGAATCGAATTCTAAAAAGTGCAGGTTTAATACACCCACGATTGAAAAAACCGAACCTAAGTAAAACTGTCTTTAGTGTCATTCATACCAAGAAAATTCAGACTCTCCACGGCTAACCCTAATTCAAACACATTTGGAATGAAATATATGTATAGAAAGTAATAAAAAGTCAAATAAAGTATTTTTATTAAATCACTTTAACATAACATTTAAAAACTTTTATATTTATTGCAGAAAGCCCTAAAGGATTTCATGTAATCAGAAATTATTTGAAACATACATTTAACCCGCTTCTTATAGGGTATAAAAACTCATTGATGCCGGTGGTAACATATGACGTGGAGATAGTTCCCGATATATTTACAGGCCCGGAGAAAATTACAATTGGAAAATGTTTCTACAAGTGATAGTTATTATACTTTACCTGTACACTGGAATAGTAAAGAACTTCCAAGCGACAATATGTTGAGACTAACTGCTGAACATGGCCAAGAAGTAAGGCAATATAGGCTGGTATTTACCAGTCAAAACAGAAATGTAGACACTGTAGAGACTATAGAGACTATAGATACTGTAGAGACTGGATAGTTGATTAAACCCAACAGTAACATATACACATTTTTTATTAACATTTATTATAATATGTATTATTATAAAGATAAGGGAAGATGGTTAATTTAAATCAGCAATATCAAATATACATTTATTATATTATATATCAGAACATATTTGTAAAAATAAACAGTAGATCTAAATGTACCAATCTAGTTTTTTTTATACTATTGTAACTTTTGATGGAATTTTAACTTAGCATTTAACAGTAATTAAATTACTTAATAAATGCCAAACTGTCACTATGTTGCTACAGATGAATAGAAAACATTTTTCATGGCAGTTTTGAGTTTGTACAAAATATTTTATTAAATTAAGCATATTGAGCACACGATTGGAGCAAATATACAACATACCATACATATATCGTTGTAATCGGGAGAAAGCGTCGATTCAAAAAACCTAAAAATATGTAGGGTAATCCATTAAAAAAAAATGTAAGTTTGGACTGTATTTCCGTAATGTGATGCTCAATTTTTTTTGTGATAAGTGCGTTGTGATGACAAGAAAATTTTCTGTTACTTTTATAATTATTATTTATTTTATATATTATGTATTTTATGTATGTGCATATTGTGCATATATATTTATATTCTGTATATATATATATATATATATATATATATATATATATATATATATATATATATATATATATATATATATATATATATATATATATATATATATATATATATATATATATATATTAGTCACTGGATAACTTTGTAAACGCCGTTCACAGAAATGACGTAACTGAAGGCAGTGTTGCCACTGCCAGAGTTCGTCATCACAATTATCCTATAATTGCATGCATTGCATGAATTGCAAATTTTGAATTTAAAAAAAAATTAGTATCCTCTTGTCACGGACACTTTGTGAGACGATATTAGACCAAATCAAATGTAATAGTTTATAAAACATTGAGCTATTTTTATGAAATCATGATATCTGTATGCACTGGCCGAAAATAAGAAATAAACCTTAAGGCGACCAAGGCGCGATTGATTAGTCCTTTGTGGAGAGTGGCAATTGTCACTTGTAGCTTGCTCTTAAAATAAAAGGCGTTAAAAGTATCTTTTTATCTATTTTTCCCTGTAAAATTAGGTAATCCTGACCCTTTTTTTATAAATAAACAGTACTTGTCACATAAGCACCAAATATTAAGAATATGTAATACTTTTTCTGTGTATTTTAAATTATTATTATTGTCTCAAGTTTATAGTTTAAGTTTAATATGGTTCATTTCTAAAAATGATTCAAAGTTGAAAATAATCATTTTAACAAGCAGATTTGTTTACTTACCTAATACAACAGTTACTACATGAATATACCATATAGGCTTGACGTTTGGATAGTATTCCATGGCCGTTTTGCTTGTCTAGCATTTTCATGTATGCCTCTAACATATCCAGCATTAGAATAATAAAATTAGCCGCTATGGTTAATCACTACTTTTCACAAAATGAACCACCGAAAGAACAAATTATAAATAATAAAATTTCGGTAACATAGTAACTCAAAACTTCGAATCACAAATTCTAATCACAAAAAACTAGAAATAACGGTATTAAACACATTTTTGTAAAAGCTAATGCAGACAGGTACATGAACACTTGCGAACTATCAACAACACTGATTTTTACATGGAGGTAGTGTTGCCAGATGTGTGAGATTTTCACGTAGGTCATAAATTTCGTTATAAATAAATCATGATGTTTTTCAAAAAATTTCCTATTGACCTAACTGACGGTTAATTTAGCTAACTGAGCATTGAAAAAACGAGTCATATCATTTGCAACAGAAACAACAGAAAAACAGCAAAAGACTATTATTTATTTGAGCTTGCACAACTAGCGTTGTTTACGCGAGGTTCCGATTTATAAAGATCTACGTACACGGTATAAATTTAATCCAGTTTACTGTTCTTTTAATGGAAGAACTGACTGAGGTCGGGGCTGACGATCTAAATTTAACTTTTTTATCAACTTTTGCTAATAATTGGTGTAAATGGTAGAAATTTTTTAAATAATAGTTTTATTACTTAAAAAAAGTGCAATTACATAGGGGAAAATAATGGTATAAATACCATGAAAATGGTATGTCTGGTAACACTGATTAGGTGCGTGGTTAGATGTGTGAAGATCATAGGTTACATACTCACACTAATATCGCAGTTCACATTATGGCGTAGTTGAATTTTTATCATGTATGGCCTATCCCGAATAAAGTGCTGTTTCTCAAGAAAAAATTGATCTTTTTTATAAAAAATGATATATACTATCCTCCTAACCGTCCAGAGTATTATGGAGGAAAAGAAATGCAAACTGTTAGGTATGACCAGTGTAAAAAGTGACAGAAGTATGTGAAATTACTGCAAATTATTTTCCATCGCCTGATTGTTATTGTGTTGCACCTTCAGTGTTTTACTATTAGAGGCCAATTAAAATACTAGAGAGTTGATTTATTCCTTGAACCCTACACATTTCAAATTATTGTAATAGCAGAGGGTAAGTACCTACTTCTTAAAAAATAATAATCCTTTTATAAACTTTGAAAAAAATGAGAGATGGACATTAAATTCCTCCGAGATTCCTCAAAATGTTTACTATTCATCGGAAAATTTATTCATAGTTGTACATTCCAAATGAAACGCTTGAAAAGAAATGTTGATTAGTGCAAAGAAAAAGTCGGAATTGTATATTTTCACATTGAAAGGTATTTCAAAATGTTTAAAAATTATTTCAAATGGAGCAATTAATTGTTTAAATACGTAATTATTTCATCCAATGTTATTATAAATTCGGTAATGAACATAATAATATGTCTCGGTTTTTCAATCGTGGGTTAACTAAACTCACAATTTTAGGAATTCGAATTTTTCAATTTTACATTTGTTTTGGAACTGGTTGTAGCAACAAATATTTTATGCTAAAGCAACTTTTAGTTGAAGTGGTTTGTATTAGAATCTCATCGATTTTTGTGAAAATATAGTGCTAGGTAACTTCCAACTTATGTTAACTCACGATTGTAAAATCGCGCCTAGGTGAGAGAATTGCATAAGTTATGCGGCAACGTTGCATCATTATAGCTAAGATATAGAATGTTTCCAGTAACCAGCAGTTCCAAAACAGTTTCATCATATTTTTTGAAAGTCGATAACTCAGTTACACGTGGGAATTAAAAAAATGTGTCAGAGGGTTTCTACAGATGTCAATAATCGGTGGTTTTAATATAACTACACACTTAAGACTCATTCTGTATATTGGATGAAAGATGAAAAATAAACAATTTTTTGACACTACAGCCTGCTTCGTGGGAGTTTTCCTGTGTCTAAAAAGTGTGTAGACAAATCTATTGGAAATTTCTAATAAGACAGTCTGAAGCTGATTCCAGAGAGCAACAACTGTCGCTGGAGACAGTAATTTTACCAATAGTATTTCGACATATTGTCACGTGCCTGTATTTCCCTCATTTTAGCCGCGACAGCCGTGAAGTTAGAATTTGCCAACTACAAACTACACGTTGAAATGTTGCCAGGATAACAAAGGTTATGTATTGTTTTTATGTCACACCAAAGAGAATTTGTGGTAGCAACAGAACACTTACACACCGTCTTTTAAATAGCAGGTAGAAGGGGAAGTGTTGTAGCGACAGTTGTTGCTCTCTGAAGAGACATTTATTTCACCGTTAAATTTCGTTCAAGAAAATTTTCTATATTTCTTAAAATAAAAAATTTACAGGCGATTGAAATGTTACCATTTTTTTCGGTTTTTTGGCTACAACTCAAAAAAGTTGGCCGTGAATCTTCAATTTGATTTCGCAGGCATGTAGCTACCAAAAAAATAGAACATAATATGATATTTAAACAAATTTGGTCGACGGCGCACATTAAGCGAGTATATATAAGGCACTTTGTATTAAAGGACGACTGAAAAATGAAAATTTTTGCCAAATCCACAAATAAAAACAGATTTGGAAAATATATAAGCGATAAGAAGTACATTGGCCTTAATCAGAATTAACAACACTCTTTTATTCAAATAAACTTTTAATGTTTTTATAATTTGGTTTTACTAATGATTTTAAAATTTGTTTCCCAACGATTTAAAATTTACAACTAATTTGATATGCACAAAAATCCTACTCCAGTGCCGTCGTACTTAAATCGCTGTGTAAATTGTGTGATAAATCCATTAATGTTTAATAATTGGTAGAAACATTAAAACTATACTCATTTTTTCTTCCTTATTAACATATTACTTAAAATTTTCATTTGGAAATATAGAATAATGTCTAACTTTATTAATATTTCTTATATAAATTAATTACCTGAATATAAGTTGTTTGACTAATTATAGTGCATTATCGATGCCACTTTTGGCTAATATTTAGGCCGATGTAGAGTTGAGCAAATGAATCATTTTATTCTGACTTGGGTACTCTTGCTGAGAATTCGATTGTATTATATTTTTTTTGCCTGTAATCTATTTCGTGTTTAAGGTAGCTTAGAAGACACTCAACTTCGTGTTCGTATGAAAAGGAAAAAAAATCATTTACAAAATCCTCTGGTATATATTTGTAAGACTATCAACTAAATTTTTTAACTCATTAATCGCGATAGAAAATCATTTGACTTAAAACATATGAACCAAGAGGGGACATCTTAGTAATGGCAGATTTGTTGCTTATACAGGGTGTCAATAGTGTGTTCTCCTTCGATAACCTTTGAACCGTTAGTGATACAACAATTTATTAAATACAAAAGTTTTTTGGGTCGATAAGATCTATCATTTAAAATTATTGTGAAATCTACAGGGTGCTTAAATTTTCTGTTATACCAAAAATACTTTTTTTTAAATGGAATATCCTATATATTTTATCACTATTTTATTAAATGAAAAGAGTATTATACAGTGATATTTTGTTTTTTGATTTGCATGCAACGTTGCCAGGTTATCGAAGGAGAACACACTATTGACTCACCCTGTATATCCTATTTAAATCTGTTGATTTATATACTCGTTTTTGTAAGGGATTTCTGCCAACAACGCAAACATTTTGAAGTTTTTATTTAATTAATATGACCTTCAACTGCTTCCGTTTTGCGCCTATTTCGTCTCTTGCTGCCTTAAACTCTAAATCCTGAAATCGATTTATCAATATTCCATATTCTGGCGAAAAATGTACTATAACCATTTTGGTCATAACATTCTAAATCATTTTTATGCTGTAATTTTTGTGATCTTCGCTATTAATCTTTCTCATATTAAATTCCTTAAAAGTACTGACTATTGTGGGAACTAGAGCTACCAAATCGCGCTCCTATTCTGGTTCGTCGGAGAGGGATCACGTAGAGGGCGTGAATAGACTGAGCAATCGAGCACCGTGCTCGATATTTCAATGTAAATCTATATGCTGTACAAGGTACAATTTCTGTATTTTATTTCGAATATGCCGTGTAGATATCAAACGTATGTTAAGCATATATTTACAAGATATACACGATAATAGACGGTACCATAGTCAAATTACAAAATAATTTCTTTAACATTAGCCGAATCCTTCCAGTTACTAAATAATGTGGAAGTCTTAGGAAATTAACTGGTATGTGTGGTGTTCGTGCCAATGAGAAACTTATAAACATTTTCTGCAAATATCCTGATTATGTAGGTTACGGAATATTTATAATAAGTGTGCATCAAAATGAATTTGAACAATATTTTTCTTTTGCGAATATAACATCTGTAGATGTAGATGTATCTTTATACAAAAGCATTTATTCACTTCAACATACACACCTTTCATACAACTTAATTTACTGGGCACCGCCTTCTACAATAGATTAACTACGTCTTCGAAGCTGCATTCGTTTTTTAGTTCTGTTATAATAGAAGCTTTACACAGTGGCAGCTGGTGAAATTTGGGATATATCATATCTTAGTATTGGATCATGGGACCCAAGCGATATTTTAAGGTATAACATCAAGACTAAATGAAGAAGAATGCAGAAAAAAATTGTGATTGTAATTTGCGAAGAAAAGTTGGAAAAATTGTGAGCCTCCAAGGTTATTCTTTTAACGATTTGTAAAATATTTGCGAAACATTTTTTTCCAGAATTAGGTGGAAAATATAATGACATATTTCAAATGTTATCAAAAAAAATATTGATTTTCTATAAAGTTACACCGTTTCAAAATTTCATTTTGGATTCATGTTCACTGTACAAATTTCAAAAAGGTGCAAATTTGTAAAAAAATGAATATTTTTTATCAAATTTTAAATCTGTTGTTATATTTTCCACCTGATTGTGAAAAAATAATGTTTCGCAAATATTTTACAAATCGTTTAAAAAATAACCTTGGAGGTTCACAATTTTTTCAGCATTTTTTCGCAAATTCCAATCGCAATTTCTGTTCTACAAAACTTCTTCATTTACTATTAATAGTTACGCCTTAAAGTATCGCTTGGGTCCCATGCTACAATACTAAGATATGACAGCCTAAATTCCACCAGCCGCAACTGCCTTTACACTATATGTATGAAAGTATTAGACATAGTACATTGAAGAAAGACTTTGGCAACAACACGATGACGGATTCTAATAAGCATCGTCACCGATTAATTTGTGGCATCGTATCGCGCGCAATGTGCACTGTTGACCGCACGACAGCCAGATGAAAAATGAGTTCTCTGCTCTGTTTATGCTAACGCTGACCACGGTTGTCCGCTTCTGGTTTACATTATAACGTTGCCATTTAAGAGACCCATGTCTTAGTAATAACAACTCAATACACATAACAATATTGAAACCCCCAATACGTATATATATATATATATATATATATATATATATATATATATATATATATATATATATATATATATATATATATATATATATATATATATATATATATATATATATATATATATATATATATATATATAATTTTTAAACGGGGATTGCCGTCTCATGTGACAGGTAATAAAAAAAAACTTTTTTCTGTTCCAGCTTTCGAAACTTTTATTGTTTCTTCATCAGGAACTCTACAATAAATTATAATTAATTAAACTAAGTTATGAAAAAAGTGAAAAGTACTTACGAAAGTACCCCACAAAAGTGATATCAGACTTAACAAACAGTCTTGCACTTTAGCCAACCATGCATTATTACATAATCACAATGTCAATTATAATAACGTTCAAATATTAGATTTTGAAATGAACTATCACAAACGTAGTTTTTTGGAAATGTATCCACATTTTCAAAGAACCAAATACTATTAATGCCAGAAAGGATATTGACAACTTAAGCATAATTTATACTTACTTACTACATTTCAACCATAATGTCCACAATGATGAAAACACCCTGTATAGTATGGAATAATAATTAATGTCCCTAAATATAAGACATCTACTGTCATTGTTCTTTTGGTTTCACTCTAACAAGTTTTTATATCAACAAATTTTTGTTTTTTACTTCATAAAAATACACATGTCTATTATAATTCTAAGAATTTAAATTAATATGGATCCTTAGTCATCCATTCATAATGTTGTTAATTTTACACAGTAGTGGTGATAAATTACCAACAATAAATTATCAGTGTTTTTCTACAATTCGTCAAGAATTTTGTAGTTTTCAATGAATACAACTTTAACTTTAACCTCACTTTCGTAAGTACTTTTCACTTTTTTCATAACTTAGTTTCATTAATTATAATTTATTGTAGAGTTCCTGATGAAGAAACAATAAAAGTTTCGAAAGCTTGAACAGAAAAAAGAGTTTTTCTTTATTACCTGTCACATGACTGCAATCCCCATTTAAAAATTAAAAATATTTGTTTTTAACATAGACAGTCGTCTAATTTTTATAGATATATAAGATATTTTAATGACACTTTGTATGTGAATTTCCCTCAAAGATAATTTTCATCTACATCAGCAAGGTGGAAGTATGAATAATTCTTATGAAAGGAATATATGGTTCGCTACTGAATAAATTAAAAAAGTAGCTATTATCTACTGTATTTTCTTCTAAAAACATATTTTTTCAACTTTTCCATAAAACTTTTTTTTATCAGTTTTTAAAGTTTAATAGGTGAACTTTGGAATACCCTATATAATGTATTGTAGACATTGTGATGTTATAATATAGTATAGCTTAAAATTTGATAATCATAAAGGAAATTTCGCCGTAATCTCTGACGTTCTCAGTTAAATTTAAGGAAAATATTTGTTTTATTTTTATCTGTTGAATATTTTAAACAATTTGCCGTAATATTAAAAAAAATTATAATTAGGTAAAAAAAGTAATTTGCTTTATTAATTTACCTGCATTAAGAACTGTAAATATTAAAATACAATTTACACAGTCCAGACAATCGACTTCAGTTAAACCTAAAACCAAATAAAATAACGACACAGAATAATTGGATTTAAATACTTAAATAATTAAATTTATTTTTAACGTATTTTCACTAAGTTGTTATAGCCGTTTACATTATTTTCTTAACTTGTTCTGTTATTAATGTAAAAATATATTTTAATTCGGGCATTTTTGCCACAGAAACTCCTCCTTTTTTTGGAGAGTACTAAGTGGCGGAGACACGGATAAAACGAATTTGAAAATGATTTGTAAAACCGACTGTTTAAACGCATAATTTGTATTGGCCATTAAATAATGTTAAAATTATTGTACCTTAATAGTATATTATTCAACGAGCCTATAATGATGGCTATTATTCACGGGGGTGATGTTTACGACACGAGTCGCAGGCGAGTTTCGTAAATCGCTCGAGTGAATAATAGCCATTATATGCGAGTAGAATACTATACTTTGTCCACGACTATAATGTTAATTTTTAGATCTTCTACAAAACAAAATTTTAGGCTTTATAGCCTTATTTAACAAAATTTATTTAATATTAACATAACAATTTATTCTTTACAGTTTTCTCGATTTTTCCGGCAATAAATTCAAAGAGTTGATTTTAGCAGCTTTGGTAATGTTTGGCGATGTACAAGACATCTCATTTTCACTATCGGTGTGCATGGTTTTACTTTTTTTATTTTAAACAACTAACAAACATAAGGAAACGAGATAAATATGACATTTCAAATCAATAACAAAATTACGCTTTGACACATTGTCATGGCTTACTAATAAAAATAATACAGTTTGTCGGCATGCAGGTAAAGGGTTACCAAAATAATATTGGAGATTGCTGCGTGTTGCTAATAGATGAGGCTTTGAAAAAACTTACTAATGTAGTTTCTATGGGTGTTCATTAAAGTACCTCTTAGACATGTACAATTTGAATGCTTCCTAGAAAACTTAGAGAGACAACACCTGTCTTTTGGTTGCTACAATTTTGACATTTTAAATTTTTAGTAGTCACTAATGTGATTTCTTATAAACAACTGACTGTCCTAATTATTCACTAGTGAATAATAAAAATCATTATACACTGCAGAGAATAACGGATAGCAATATCCTTGAGGAAACACATACATAATGAGTACATTATTTAACAGTCGTGGACATATAAATATAAGAGTATCACTCATTTCCAATTTTCCCTAATTTACATCTCGTTTCCTTTTCCTTCTGCCACGAGTGAGATACATAGGAATGACCCAAATTGCCGTTAAGGAAGAGTAAGTCATTTTATAATTTATTTTGTTTCCTATACAGTCTACTAGTCTACTAAAATCATTAAAATCGTACATGTAACAATATATTTAATACAATAAAACTTTATTTATTGACAAATATACAAAAATTAACTAGTTTGGTTAATCAGAATCTTCCTAAGATAAAATGGCCCAGTCTAGTAATAATACTAGACTGGGCCAAACTTCGAATAGTTCAGTAACGGCGTCGCAGAGAACGAACCCGTATTACGCATTATGTACATCTAAAGTATACGAACGGATATTGCATTGCATCAAGTAAGTAAAAGACCATCGCATTTCGGAAAACAATACCAATAGAGAATGAGGACACCTTAGAACAAAAAAAAAAATGGGCAGTCGTGGAGGAAATGACGGATGCTACAGGCAATTGTGTGGCCAATGTTATTGCGCGAAATCGTGATGGACCGTCTCATAAATTTTTACTTGCTAGTAAAAGGGTCGTAACTGAGAAAACTGTAGGGAATCTAGTTGTAACCAGGGTACCTATAAAACAACTAGGGTCAAACCTTTGATCTCAAATGAAAATATCGCAATCAATGGCCCCAATTCCTCCAACCAGATTTTTATGAAAGCCACGAAACGTGTTAGAACTTTTGTGTGGTCTGTCCTGACAGCCCACTGCTACCACAACTTATTTCAACACGTTTGGGAATGTGGTTTGAGGCAGTTCTTTTTGTCACACGTTTTTTAATGCTCAAAAAAGTGTTGTGCCTCAGTTAAATCCTGTTGACTCACACGCCATCTTTGAGCAATTATTTGACAATCAAGATACTAAAGCCGATATACACGTTTTTATAATGATTGTAACGTAGTATTGGACAGTATCCACAAATTAGAAAGTTATTCCTTGTATCTAACATACTCGATTTATTTAATAATGTACAAACCAAGAAACAAACTGCATTATACACTTTGATAAATGTCCCCGGTATACGGGTTAGTAAGAGATTTAGTAAAATTTTACAAAAAATCCAGTTTATGTAAAATTATGTAATGTTAATCGGTGTCACAGTGAGCAACATCTTTTGGTTGATGACTTACAAAGTTTTTTTAGATTGCATGTGGAAATATCATTTTAGTTATATACAAATGTGGTTTACACCACGAAGGAGGCGTTTCTCGGGAGAAAATATGTTGCTCATGCAAGTGTTTTCACATGTTTCTTGGATGCACGTTACAAATAGGTTCATTGTTTCGGCGCAAACCATATTTACAAAAGTTTCGATATACGTCTATAAAAACCTGTGCAATAGGAACTCTTCTATTAAGACAACGTGTGCGTTATTCTTCAACTGCAGCGTTACAATTGCCGCTACAGAAGGCAAAGAAAATGGATTCTGCATTGGAAAAATTTCTTGGCATTTTTGTTTAACAATAATGGTACTCCCGAATGACACTAATAATTATAATATCTGGACAAACTTCAGTTTACACAAACACTCTGAGTTTTGTCTTTCACATCTTGCTATAATACTAAATAAAATTTACAAAACGGTGCACTGTCTTGAATTTTGTCAAATATCTAAAAAACGAAGCATAATATCAAAAAAGTATAAGAATAAAAGTCCTTTGTAAAAAGACGGACAATTTAATCTTTAACCAAATTTAACCAGTGGCGTAACAGTAAAAGTTCGGATGGGTTTTAGTGTGCACACTTCCTTTATAAATTATCACCCTATGTAAGGATTGTTGCAATTGTACCGTTAAATAATACTTATGACCAACCAAATAAGCACACCAAATATAAAGATAGTAACTCTTTCCATTTTCATGATATTCTTAAAAAAAAATTTAAAATAGTAAAGTTTGGGGTCATTTATTTCTTTGGAACATACTTAAAAAATCCTCATTATTTTGGAGAGTTCTATCAATTTCTGAAGTTATCAAGATAAAACCTGAATCACGCTGTATACTTTATTTTAAAAGTATTTTTTTTAACTCAAATTTCTCTAACTCGAACAGTCCCGGGGGAATTTAGGAGGTTCGAGTTTAAGAAATTCGACTATATATTATGCATATTGTACGGAACTAAATCACCACCCTATACATACAAAGGCGCAACACTGGAATGCGTGAAAATATTTTATTCATATTTTCACAAAAGTTGTGTTTGGATGTGATAAGAAATGATTAAAATAGCAATACATCAATTAAGCAACCAATATAATGAAAGGAAAAAATCAATAACGAGTAGCCTCGCTAAAATTCTCTAAACATTCATTAACACGATATCCTTTTGGTGTATGCTATGTAACGAAATTGCAAGCCATTTCATTGCAGTTTGTTGTTTTCCGTGAAGAATTGTTTCTGCACGTCTATTCCAGATGGCGCCCCGGATTTCTACTGGAACAATTGGTATTGGTGGATTTTTGCACTTATAAAAAATGCCTAAATATCTATTTGTCCCTATTGCTCATACAGTACTCTCAAATGTTTGTCTCTTTCCAAACTATAATCGAGTTTAGGTAGCAGAACACTACGGTGCTACTTCCTTCTTACTAGTGTAGCGTTCTGAAGACAATAACTGTAGTTCAGTGGTCTGGTAAAATTTATATGTTTTCTGGTATTATCGTGTAATTTTATGATCATCATTATTTAAAAAGTTGCTATATTGATTTAACGTACGTTTGAGGTAATTTTCATTATAATATTGTACCGTATTTATCTTAATTTACACCTTGGGTGAATTTGCTTTTCCGTGATCAGTTCACATTGGTTGTTCTTGAGAACAGCCATCATTAATATCGATTAGTATCGTGCCTTGTTGGTAATTTGTCTAATATCCCTCTGATATTGTAATAATTTTGTGTGCTAATTTAAACTAACTTTCAGTTATTGGAAATCTAAGATTTACCCAGCAACGGATGTCGCCATTTTGTATCGTAGTTAGTTGTTTTCTGTCTTTGTTGATGTTTTAGGTCACTTGGTTATATTGGTAGCTCTGTGAAAAGTGGTCACTGGTGACATTTGGAGTTTGGTACCCCTTTTGAGGAAACTACTTGTTTATAACCTTTATGAGAATTACATAACGTGGTGCATTTATTTTGTGGTGGATCATTTTATACTAGTGCATATATTTACCAACCAGACCTGGAGCGTAAGATTTTTCTAAATTTAAAATATCAAGTGCTTACTTGAATGTTTACTTAGTATTTAGTTAGAAATGCTGCTCTAGTGGAGCCTTGCCTAGTTCTCTGGCAAAGATACCTGCCTAGTTATCTGGCAATTGATTAACTTTTAATTATCTGCAGTACTAGTCAGCTATATATCTGTATTTAACTTTATCTGGAATTCGTTATTACCTCTTTACGAGGAACTAATAAATAATTTAACTTAACGTTACCTTTAATTTGACAATTATGATATTGTTTTATATTTAGCAAATATTTATTTACGTTATCTTTCTATTTGTCTGTCTATATACAGACATTCTAAATTCTATTTTCTTGAAGATTACCTTCATTTAGTAAAAAATCTTAAAATATAGTGAATATCTATTTCACTTTATTTATTATCATAGCTATACCTAGTTTATTTGTTGGACTAGTATTTTTTCTATTTAAAGTAAATTTTATTGATACTTAAGTGAGTTGAAGTCTTCAACTTCCTAAAATATCGTGGGATACCAATCCTATTTTGTTTAGTTTGCAATTTACTCTGTAAATTTGTATTAACTCTCATATTTTGTCTACGTAGCTGGACAATTCAAATGTCACATCTTTTTACCTTGTTTTGCCTGTAGTACCTACTGATGTCATAAAACTCTACCCTTTTTATGTAAATAACTGGACCAAGAGAAGAGGATAACTGGTGGATTCCTCGCAGGACTAACCCATTTGAAGTTACGTAAGATCTTCGTTCCCAGTGAAAGTTTACATTTGGTCAGAAGAATTTTTGTAAGAGATCAGTTACCTTTTTTTATTTTTTTTTTTTCATTTCTCATAACGTAATTTTTTTTGTTTATTTTTTGTTTTTAACCCCAACTAGAGTTTTTTTAACTAAAGGAGGCATCTTAGCCTATATAAATTTGTGTATATATTCTTACAAGTTTATTACACTTTTTATTTAATAATATCTTTTATTCTACTTCCTTCCCAACTGAATTCAAGGATTAACGTTATCTTTACCTTTTGAAGTTAACTTTTAATTATTTGGTATTTACAAAAGTCCTGGCGCCCAGCCTAGATTTTGGCGAAAACTCAAATCAATCTAAGCCCGTATTCACGACCTCTTACTGAGCTACTGGTAAATAAGTACAACCCCCAACTATTCGTGTTTAGGCCAGCAATCAGATGGGGGTGTTGCACTAATGGCGCCCAACGTGGGGCCAATTAGTGCAACATTAGTCCAATATATATATATATATATATATATATATATATATATATATATATATATATATATATATATATATATTTTTTTTTTTTTTTTTTTTTGATTATTTTGTTATGAGAAAAAAATAAAAAAAAAAAGATAACTGATCTCTTGCAAAAATTCTTCTGGCCAAATATAAACTGTCACTGGAGATGACGATCTTACGTAACTTCAAATGGGTTAGTCCTGCGAAGAATCCACCAACGGCTAAGCTCTAAATGGGTTCGGTGTCAGTTTAAATCACCACTGTCAGTACTGCAGTTACCCTTGAGACAAAATGCCAGTTGTATAAAATATCGATTTCCTCCTCCACCCAGAATACAATGATCAGTTCGATCCACCAGTTATCCTCTTCTCTTGGTCCAGGTATTTACATAACAAGGGGATATTGTCATGAGATCAGCAATATAGGCAAAACAAGGTAAAAAGATGTGACGTTTGATTTGTCCAGCTACGTAGACAAAATATGAGAGTTAACACAAATTTACAGAGTAAATTGCAAACTAAACAAATTAGGATTTGTATCCCACAATATTTTAGGAAGTTAAAGACTTCAGCTCACTCCAGTATCAATAAAAGTTACGTTAAATAGAAAAAATACTAGTCCAACAAATAAACTAGATATAACTATGATAATAAACAAAGTGAAATAAATATTCACTATATTTTAAGATATTTTTTACTAAAAGAAAATAATCTTCAAGAAAATAGAATGTAGAATGCCTGTATATAGAAAGACAAATAGAAAGGTAACGTAAATAAATATTTGCTAAATATAAAACAATATGATAATTATCAAATTAAAGGTAACGTTAAGTTAAATTATTTATTAGTTCCTCGTAAAGCGGTAATAACGAATTTCAGATAAAGTTAAATAAAGATATATACCTTGACTACATGTTTACTGCAGATAATTAAAAGATAATCAAGTGCCAGATAACTAGACAGGTATCTTTGCCAGAGAACTAGGCAAGGCTCCACTAGAGCAGCGTTTCTAACTAAATACTAAGTAAACGTTTAAGTAAGCACTCGAAATTTTAAATTTAGAAAAATCTTACGCTCCAGGTCTGGTTGGTAAATATATGCACTGGTATAAAATGATCCACCACAAAATAAATGCACCACGTTAGGTAATTCTCATAAAGGTTATAAACAAGTAGTTTCCTCAAAAGGTGTACCAAACTCCAAATGTCACCAGTCACCAGTTTTGACAGAGCTAACAACGTAATCAAGTGACCTAAAACATCAACAGACAAAGACAGAAAAGGACTAACTATGATACAAAATGGCGACATCCGTTGCTTGGTAAATCTAAGATTTACAGTAACTGAAAGTTGATTTAAAAATTATTACAATATCAGAGAGATATTAGATAAATTGCCAACAAGGCACGATAAATCGATACTAATCGATATTAATGATGGCTGTTCCCAAGAACAACTAATGTGAACTGATCACAAAATAGCGGTGATCAATTATGTTATAGCAAGTACAGCTAAGTTATGGAAGCTACTACTACACTAGGTATTAAAATCTTATGTATGCCACTCCGCGTTTACTTAGTAAAGTCCTATCCATACACGAGGCATTAAAACTTTACTGGTAGTGGAATTATGACTGAGATGGAACTATATTCATACACGAGGCATTAGCGTTCTGTCTCTACGTCAATACAACAAACAATGATAACCGTGGAATCCCGATGCTAGCGGTTAAATAGATAACCCTATTTGTATCAATGAATCCGTTAATATTCCTAAATATCTCTGATTCATTCAGACAAAAATGAGATAACAGTACATTCGGATACAAACGGTAAATTCGGACACAAAAAGTAAGTAAAAGAAATGCAAAGTAAAAACAGTAAAATGGTCACAGCATTTCTTACCACTATCGGATTGCGGAGTACACTGAAGATGTAGACAAGTCGAGGAAGGCGCAGCTAAATCGAAGACGAATCGTAGACAAGATGATTCTTTAACACGGTTAGTTTCAATTTATACAAAAAAGTGCGTCATAGAATGGTGGGGATCTGTGCAACGCGCAAGCGGGTCGACCGCTTGTCCGAGACAAACGTTATTTCAGTTTGTCTCGGCGCATCATATTTAATTAAATTCGCTGCGTTAATTCATATAAACAAATGTTTTATAACATATTTTAAGACTGGGAATCGCTTTCTCATAAAGTTTAAACTATATTTCCGAAAATAAATAATTCAAAACGGAAAATCGTTACTATTTAAAAATAAATCAATTAATAATTTATTCGGTAAATTATTAAACAAATAGAAACGTATTTCTTTGCTTTGAATAAATGATTTCAACTTGCTTGAAAATCAAACTAAATTAAATTAAACTACTTTCCTCTTACTTGATTGCAGACAAATACAATAAACGATTTATCATTAGAATAATAAACAAACTAAGATTACCCTGAAATATTACTGGTTTGAAACAATTATATCAGAGAAATAATTGTTATTTCAAATACAGAACTATATAAAATAAATTTAACTTTGGTTCGAAACGGTTTTAAAAGAAATGTTAACACAAATTATAGTATACAGGGTGTACCAAAGCGAACGAAAACAACATTTATGTCTGATTACAATAAAAAGCTAATAACGGAAAAATCACTTCGTTACAAGACAAACATTTGACAGTGCAGTATGAGCAATAAGGACAAATAGATATTTAGGCATTTTCTATAAGTGCAAAAATCTACCTAACCAATTGTTCCTGTAGAAATCCGTGGCGCCATCTGGACTAGACGGGCAGAAACAATTGTTCACGGAAAACAACAAACTGGAATAAAATGGGTTGCAATTTCGTTACAGCTATTCCAGACTTACTAAATCTGAGGGCGGAGATCACTGGGAATGGGTTAAATTTCTTAGTCGAGTACCGATCATATCTTGCAAATGTTCTATCGGTGATAAATCTGGTGAACAAGTTTTAATATGCTCGTGATGTTTCCAATGGCGTTTACGGTTTCAGGAAGAAAAATGGGGGTGATCTGCTACCATGAGATATATTATTCTCAGTTACTAATGTCAAATCCAAATTTCTACGTTTGCCATGGACACACCACACTCTCTTAAGTCCATAATGGGCCACAAACATAAACGGTAATCATCACAGATTCAATTCTTCCACACAGTTTTTCTGTTCCTTACACAATTTTAGCCTATGAGCGCAGTGACATGGAGTTACAGGTAGGCATACAAATGGTCTATATGAACAAGTTCAAAAGATCTCAGTCGGTGATAAGTGGTTGTAATTGAAATTACATTCCAGATTTTCTACCCAGTCATTTGTAATGGCTAGGGCTGTAGCAAGTCTATCTTTGAGAGTCAAATCTAAGATGAAGATCTTCATGACCTGTGGTTATTCGGGTCGTTTAGGTCCACGTCGATACTGGTGCATCACTTGTATGAACACCTTAAAACTGGTGATGCATTACACCACAGAACAACTATATTAGAATCGTTAATTCCTAAGAAAGAGGAGGAAACGTCTGTAACGTTTCAATATTCGAGGCACCATGTTATTGCATAGCAAAATTGCGGGCATCGGGCTTCTACTCTTCAGAATTTTTGTTTGAACAAAACCAGTATTTAAAAGGCAAACATAATTGTCTTTGGCAGAAATTGTGTTTGTCTTTTAAATATTGGTTTTGTGTTTTGGAAAATGAATAAATGAAACATGTTTTATGATTTTTATTTATTAACCATAATTATACATATAAAAGATGTTTCAATAAGAGCGCAAGATTTGAATTGCGCGCCAATTTAGCTGTCATGATGTCAGAAGATTATGACATACCAGGTCGATAGGAGACAGATGGGAGTTAGTAAACGTGGCACATTACACGATAAAATAATACGTTCTGATTGTAAAACATTATTATCAAAATTGTGAAAGTTTGATTGCCACGATTCGTAAGTGCGTCCAATTTTCGGTCGAAATAATGTTTATTATTGTACGTTCATTTTGGTATATGATAAGAATTTAACAAAAACAAAATATTGTTTTAATATAGTAACAAAATATTTATAATAGGGTGCGTTCTTTCTAAATCAGATGTCAGTTAATCTAAGTAGTTTTACGGTCACGAAGGGTACCAGGGCTCGCTTTAGAGGCGGACAACCCGGACCCCTGTCCGGGGCGGCGAACTTGAGGGCGGCATTTTCGTCCTCCTGAATGTAAACCAAATATTGATAAATTAATTATTCGCAATTAATATAAATTTTACACTACTTGTTGATTTTTCCCCAACTACAACTAAGTATTATGCAATTTACATTTGATCTTTATGGTTTGTTATGTTTTAAAGCTAGAAAAATATTAAAACACCTTTTTAAAAAAAGCGTATTTATTTTTGAAAGAAAACAAGACGTATAGTTAAAAGACGCGCATGAACCTGCATGAACTTGTAGGTGTATAGTTACTTGTTTAAAATAGGAACTGCAAGACATAACATGCATGGACATGTTTTCGCGCCTTACTATATAAAGAGTCATCTAAGCGCAATTGTGTTATTATTGCAAATACGTCGGTGCCGGTGATAATATATCCTTGAAGTAAGTTTATAAATATTAAAAGTATTTAACAGTTTAGTTCGGGATAGTGACTTTTTGTGTGTTTTGTCTCTTTCTAAAGATAAGTACTTCTGCAAATTTCATATTAAGTGGTAAAGAATTATTTTCAAAAATATTTTCCACAATACGTACTTATACATTTTTAAATAGTTTCTGTATGTTTGTTGTGATGGATTTTTATTAATTTCTTTGGGGTTTTCGCCGCGAAAAAAGAGAAACAAAAAAATCCATCTTAAAAATTCAAACATTTTAAATAGGTATCTATTTTAAATATTTAGTTTTTATATGTTCATTGTGGTGGTTCGCAATTTGTCCATTTTGTTGGGATTTACCACACGTAAAAGAAGTTTTGAAAAAATCCTACTAATTAATAAATTATAATTTTGTGTAGTAATAAGCCAATGCATGCGTTGCATAAAAAGATAAAAGAAGAAAAATTTTCAAATACGATTAGTCGGTGACGGTGACTTAGTCTGTCCCACAGTTTAAATAAAAAATGAAATGCCTGGTCTTAATTACTAAAAGTATTAACTATTATTTTCCAAAAGGGGGGTTAAAAATTAGCCCGAAACGTAAAGAAATTCGTTTTTATATTTAAAAATAGTTTAAGTAGGTAATTAAAACTAGGCATTTTATTTTCAAAACTGTGAGACAGACTAAGTCACTGACTAATTGGATTTGAAGATTTTTCCAATTTTTATTTTTAAGCAACGCCGTTGGCTTATTTTAACTAGCGTATTTTGCATTGTTTAATTTGTTGCTTTAGAATGTCTGACGCGCAAAGAAAATTGTCCGGTCATCAGTACAAAAAGCGAGGTTGGAGAAGAAAACCCAAATGTAAAAACAAGCTGGTGTTCTACACAATTATTTACAGGGCAGATCCGGTAGTACCATTAGTATCAAAACAAATATCTCCAAAAATTCAGATAAAAAGGAAAACACGGAATCATTAGAAAGTGTTGGTGACCAAGACCAATCAATACACAATATTTATAACCCAACTTTGTCACCAAATGAAAGCAGCCTACCAACTGACACCGCCTTGGCACTGGTTAGCACTAGTAGCACTCTACCTCTACAAACTTCACAAAATATAGTTACAGATCCACCATTGTGGCCCAGAATTTTAGGAGATACCGAAAGAAGTTTTTTAGTACGACAAGGTCCACCTAAACCATTGTTTAATTACAAACTTCCTTATGATGGCACTGGTCGAAAATTTAGCGCAAATTACTGTTCTCGAATTTTAAGAAATGGAGAGCAAGTTATAAGAGACTGGCTAGTGTATTCCACTTCAAAAAACTGCATATATTGCTTTTGCTGCAAAATTTACGGCCGTGTGTCAAGTTCTCTTTCAAAAAAAGGTTTTAAAAGCTGGAAGCACATCGTTGAAATTGTAAAGGAGCACGAAATTTCTAAAAATCATATTCAGGCTCAACAATCCTGGCTAGAACTGAGTCAAAGGATAAAGTGTTGTACAACTATAGATGCAACTACCAAAGAGTTATTAACGCTGAAACGAAGCACTGGTACGAGGTGCTTCTATGAATTGTATAAATTACTATAATACTAAAAAAGCGAAATACTACTCCATAGTATTAGATTGCACTCCTGACGTCAGTAAGGTGGAGCAAATGACCATGATAATTAGATATTGTTACGCCACTGGACTGTGTAGACTGGTTAGATGAGACTGGAATTGTACGCGAACGACCGAGAATATTCTGGAATACTCTAGACCGTGTGAATGGATGTATAAATGAGACACACGGTGGGCCGAGTGTCAGTCTTAAGTTGAACATGAACAAGTAAAGAAGAAATAAGAAAGAGACTTTATAAGTGTTCAAGTGTGATTATAGTTAAGACAGTAATTAATCTATTGTTATTAATTAGTAAATAAAGTAGAGAGTAAGTGTTACCTGGACTTTCAATCAACGAATCTACTATTATAGGTGTTGGAGCAGCCAATTTTTTTAAATATGGTCCAAAAGGTATATTTATTTTTTTCTTCTACTTTTCGATGGGAAACATTTTTAAAACCTGCCCAAGGATTGACATTAAAACCTTTGAGTGACACTCGACGGGAAAGCAGGATAGAAGCTTTAATGCCCCTAAGATGTCAAATTGGTGAAATATACAACGCTTTATTAAGCATTCATGAAAACCAAGACATCGATATCTCAATAAGAGACGAAGCTTCGGGTTTGCTAAGTTGCGTTAAACAATTAAAATTTTTATGTTCCATAGTCATATGGTATACAATTTTACACTGTATTAATCCTATAAGCAAGCTTATGCAAACAAAAGATTTTGATTTAAAAAAAACACTTGATCTTCTAGAGAACTGCAAAAATTCCTTTAAAAATCTTCGATTAGATAAGTCTTTCAATGAAATTCTTTTTGGCACAAGAGAATTGGCTGATGAAATTAACATTGAAGCCAATTTTGAATCAACAATGCCGTGACACCGCGTAAAAAGAAAAAAGGCCAACTTTTCATATGAGGCAAGGGACGAACGAATCGAAGATTTTTCTTCTATACTATTGATCAAGCATTAAACTCACTAGATAGTCGATTTAAACAACTGAATCACTATAGTAACCATTTTCAATCTCTATATAATATATATGATTTGAAAACCATGCCTAAAGAGACACTGATAAAAATTTGCAAAGATTTGGAAAATATTTTGTCTAATGGTGAATCAGCTGACATTAACTGTTTAGAATTAGTAGAGGAAATTTGTGCACTTTTGAGCAAAAAAATAAAGTCCAAGTGATGTTCCTAAAATAATAACAATGCTAAATTTTGCTCCAAATCTTAGTATTGCCTTAAGAATAATACTGACTATTCCAATATGAGTAGCAAGTGGAGAAGAAAGTTTTTACAAATTAAAATTAATCAAAACCTTTTTACGCTCAACTATTACGAAAAATCGACTAAAATGCTTGGCCTTTTTAGTAATTGAACATGAAATTGCTGATCAAATAAACTTAAAAGAGGTAATAAAAAAACTGCAGAATTAAAAGTGAGAAAAAAAATTCTTCTGATTCTAACTCAAACAAACAATGTATTACTTTGGTTCTATGTATCTACCTTTTGTGTTTTATTTAGGTTTTAGGTGTAAGTGAGAAAAAAATCTAAATCGTAATAGCGGTAAAATTGCACCCTGTGTGTTTAAAACTAAGTAGATATTTTTTAAATATAACAACTATGTATCTATAGGTACTGCAACTCTATTTTATTTTAATTTATACTGTTTTGTACCAAATGTTAAGTTTTAATACTTTAAATATATGTTTTTATTGCATATTAAAACCATCTTTTATCAAGAAAAAGTAACTTTAAAAGTGGCGGCAATTTGTTATTTGTCCGGGGCGGCGTAAACGCCAGAGCGGTCCCTGAGGCTACATCAAATAAGATTATGCTTTTATTTATGCAGTGTAACCGTAATACAATTTAGATTAGCTGAGATCTCAGGTAGAAAGAAAGCACCTATTATATAAATATTAATTGTAGTAGTCACTTTCCACTGAAGTTTCCGAATCAAGATTCGCTGAAGTGTAATTTTGCAAAAGTGATCTGAAGTCTTTCACTCGCATAATGTTTGATCCAGCTTTACATGCAATCCTAAAACTACAAATTTTAAAAACCACAAAATACCTAGTGAAAAATTAGGATTTACATAGTCACTTATAAATTAACTCGTTAATATTTCGTCGACCGAATCTTCTCATAAAATTCTTTAAAATTTGTATAAAAACTCTCTACATTCATCATCGCTTGGGCCAAAATTAATTATTTACCTTTTCACTTTGTTTTCAGTCAAATCAACTGAAATATAAAATAACGTAGTTGTGTACAGAGTGGGGCAATAGTACGACTTCTATATGTCGAATTCTATGATAGCTAGTAACTTGGTTTAAAAACGTAAATAAACTAGACAAAATAGTCTATAACCGGAAATTATTTCCGAATATACTGGGTGGCCAAGACGATTCTACAGTGTCGCCTAAAATTTTTTTAAATGGAATGCCATCAGAACATTTTTTTTAAACCTCTGTGTCCTCCTTCCACCCCTGTATTATTATTGACTCTGTCCCAACCACTTGGATGTAATAATTTGTTTTTGTTGAAATTATGTCATTTATACGTGAGTTATATTGGTATCCCGGTAGAGACATTTCTTATCTTATCATATTTCTATGAAAGATCCACGTAACACCTACGCTATAATATTCCTTATGGGTGTCATATTAAAAGATAAGGCATTATTATAAAACCGTAGAAATTTCTTTGTAGAAATCAGATCATAGTAAACGTTTAAAATAAACACTTGGGTTTTTATTGTACGTTCCCATTTCACTCGTGTATATTAAAAAAAATCACTACAGTCACGATTATCGAATTTAAGAAAAAAATATGTTAGTACCAGTTATGAGACAACTCTGTAATGACACTCAGCCATTTTCGTTTTTCAATCCTACATCACATAGTCCAAAAATATACAGGGTGTTTCATTTGAAAAAAATTGAGAAAATTCAGTTCAAAAAGTTGTAAACTTAAAAATCCTTTTTGGCCACCCTGTATACTTTTAGGAAATGAAAATGGTTGCGTGTCATCACACAGATGTCTCATAACTAGTACTAACACCACTAATAGTGATAGAGGGCCAATCCGAAATAGCTCGCTTTATTGGTTAGTGGGTCACGTGACAATAGTTTAGGCATAAATAGAGTACATTGTTAGCATAAGATTAGTTTTAATCATCTCCAGATGGTGGAAAACTACGTCAGTGTTATGTAACATTTGCTATTTTATTATTAATATATAGTACCTTTTTTTACAGCAGACGAATCTAGCATTTGGAACTTGTATTTAGTATTTCATTATTGATTTACTAGGTTTAGGCAGCAAAATAAAATGTTGGACTTGCATACTGGTATATTAAGTCAATATATTAGATTTATCCAGTGTACAAATAGACTGTTAACAAAATGTTTCAGGCAAGTCACATAATTTCCAAAATATACAATTTTTTAATAATAACTTTAAATTTCAAAATATGGGCACAAAAAGTTTGTAAAGAGATCATTAGAATTTTCTTCCTTCTTATAGATTCAAGTTATACATATAAATCAGGTTTTCCGCAGCTTTAACTATTTCAAGTTACTAAGTTTATCCAATTCACAGAAGAAATCGGATAGTGTCCACATTCAACATTCCAATTTACATTTTGGGGTACCTAGCAAAATAAATATTTATTGATACTTTAAAAGTGGTCTTTCGTCCAGTTACAAATCTTTAATTTTGTAACTTAAATGAAAAGGTAATAATAATTGAAGATGGAGCATCAAGTAAGTACCTACTTAAAATAATAAAACCACTATGAGTCCTTCAAACATTTTTTTTATTATTATTTAGTACAAGCTTGTAGATAATAATGATTTAATAGTTAATAATAAAATAATAATACAATTTTTTTTTTCATTTTGTGATGAATAAGAGAAAATATTGAAAACTGACTAAGGGTTTTTTCGTCATCGATTTTTAATGTGAGTATAGCATTGCCCTCTCGCCCCTAATTTCGTTCTAGATCTGCTAGTACCGCAGTATCTTAATAGGCATTTTTGTCAGGCGATTTCATGGCGTTTTTTTTGTAATTCTTATACTTTTGTACTGAATCGTATCTAAAAAAAACGAAATTGACGGCCCTTTGGTTCTAGCTATTTATTTTGAGACACAAAACAGCGTATAAAGAGTCAAATTATTATCATAAATTAATATTATGGTCCATAATAAATTTAATGATAATCCTTTACATCTATCGAGAAATAAATCAATCTATTTATTTCTTTTCTTATACAATCAAACGTATTAGCATTTAAAACAGTAGATTAAAAACACTAGTTATTCTGGCTACCGAAAATTAAAAAAAAAACTACAATCTACAAGGCTGCACAGAGCAACTAATTTTTTGCAAACCTTCAAGGATATTCTTTTGGTACCAATGGTACTTCACATTTACTTTGCTTACTTTGCGTGACAAGTGAGACCATTTTGAACGTATTAATAATTATGTAAATATATAAATACCATCATTTACGGAGTGTCTATTCGTTAACAAACCTCGAACCGTACAACAATAGTTCCGTTTCAGTCACAAAGGGCGCAACTTTATCAGAATAAGAATGGTTTAGTATAAAAAGATAGTCAAACCGACTTTACTATTTATTGTCAGTTCACTTGAATCCCTCTCCAAGTGTATAACGGGCGAGTTACTTAACCATCTTCAATATATTCAAGTGAGAGTGAAAGTGGACAAGGTTTTTAAATTGTTTTGACCTCACAGAGAAAGTGATTTGCATCTAATAATGGACATTCAACAATTTAGGGAATTCGGCAAAGCCGCTGTGGATTATATCGCGGATTATTTTGAAACTATTCGAGATAGGTAAGACCTAACATTTGTTTTTCTCGTATATGTTTTATTAGAACAGAACAAAATGTAGAATTTTGTGCATAATATATTTCGGATTCTCGATTTTTCGCTATATAGTTAACAAATAATTTTAAAAGGAATTTATTTTTACATTAAAAATTACAAAAAAAATAGTCTTAAGCATTTGCTGGCGGAAAATATACGATTTAATAAATTTTGGGATTTCCAAAAACCCCCCAAAATTTTCTATCAAATTACATTTTGATAAATACAAACGATTATTACTTTTTCGTCATCTACACATAATGTAGTATTGGCATTCAAATATCAGAATGTGATGAAAATGGACATTTAGAAACCCGAGAATGGATATTTTGGGATTCAAAAATGACATTTATCCAAATTGGCAAACTTTCGGTTTATCTGTGAAACGTTTTTCTTGAACACGGTTCAATGTGGAAACCTGAAACTACATATAAGATAAGATCTCAAGGATCCGAGGTTGAGTCCATTTGGATATTACTAAAAAACGAAAAACCCAATTAATACTGATTATATGTATATATGAATGAAATTAATAATTTTAATGAAAATTCCAAACCTGTTAACTAACGTCATCGACCAATCACATTTTAGATTCTAATTTATTTAGACCTATTAAAATTAAATTAGGTACGCGATAATGTTTATTCTGAAAAAATTTACTAGCTATGTCATTCTGTCTGGTAAAACCCTTTAATTCATGTATAATAAATCTACCTAACGAATTCTGGATAATAACCACCTGCTTTGAATTTGAATAAATAACGTCAAAATTACATCCAGAGTGTCTAGTTTTATTGCGCTTCATGAAATTTCTGATAAAATATGATTTGTTCATAAAAAATTATAACATAATATTAGACAAATCTTTACACATGCAAGCTGGAGCATCAGTTCCAATATTGACATCTCGAAATTATCGATAATTTCGAGGATAATTCTCAATGCACTTGTTATATTACTCTTATTACTACTACTGAAAATTATTTATTTCGTTCACTTTATATTGGAGAAAGTACTGTCGAGATGCACCCAGGCGAGACCAATTTTTTTAATATCCAGTGCCAGTGATATAGAAATAATGTCCCAAATAATGTTGTTTGATTATCTTGTAGTTGCCCAAGTAACACAATGTGGTATAATTCTAGTGCATTCTACGTATTTATATTTAACGTATATTCTTGGCTTTGATATATGTTTGGTATATTAAACAATAACGAAATTTATAAGTAAAATTCACCAAATTTTTTTTAATTGTTGCTAATATTAAAAAAAGTCGGTTTTTGTATATTAGTTGATGCTGGAAAAGAAATATGAACTCAGGTCAAATGTGTTTAATAAAAATCTTGTTGATACGTATAAAATTCATATGACGTTATTATTTAAAAAATGTAATTTAATTTTTTTTTTAATTTTTAGTTTCAATTTATTATATTATTTAGTTATAATTATAGTCATTTCGTATGCTGTGATTTCTATATAATGAAAAATTACATATTTACATGGTAAAAAAGTCTACTACGATTAAAAATAAATGCCAGAAAAATGCTAATCATAATAGGCAAAATATAAAATTTGATTATAGACAATAAATAAAAAATTTCCTAAAATATTCAGTTGTTATTCTCAATTTAAGTTATTTTAAATAATGAATAATATCATGTTGTTTAATAATAATTATCCTAGTTATTATCAAGTATAATCATGTAATTTTGATTTTTTTTAATACAAATTTTTTTTTTGGTTTTCAACCGATTAAGAAAATATTTAAAACATGCCATGTATTTTCTGTTTTTGCTTTAACCACAACAGACCATTTTTATTAAATTATTTCTTATTAAGAGAAGCACAGTTTGAATAGTCTTATTTACTAAATAAATTACCTTTTATCTATAGTAAAAATGTGGCCAACCATTATTTAAAGTATGCGTCAAAAACGCAGAATTCGTATAACGAATTTTGCAAAAATCATAGGCATTTCCTTTAAACAAAGAGCCAAATTCAAAATCCTGTTAAAGAATTTCAATTTTAAGAAAAATTAGAGTTCATTTGCATTATTTGCATTACTTAATAATTTATTACTATAATTGTTAAGTTAAACAGCGATATTGTTCGTTTTTATAAAACCAATCATTAATATTTATTATTTTATATCTGTTTATATGCTGGTGTGTTCTTGAAAATGATTTAAGAAGGTTATCGACTGTGGGAGGGCTCTACGTCTACATCTTATTGTGTTTGTGAAAATGAAAGTGATAGTGATTACAGTGATAAATAAAATCAAAGTTCATCAGTATTTTCAGTAAGAAAAAACTCAGCACATTTGCACGTGCAAGCAAAACAAATTTGCTTTAATGTTTACAATAATCTTTTAAAGCGACGAGCTAATGACCCTAATTTATATGTTTTAGATGTACTCAGTGAAAGGCATCTCTGACAAACGTTGCCCATCCCACAATACACAAAATCATGAAAAAAGGTGCCCTCCCAAGAAAACAAAGACTCGACGCTTGTCAGTCGAAAACTCTGGACCATCGTTGGCAAAACTTTTAAGAATTTTAGTTTACGATGTGTATTAGAAAAATTATATCCCAACTATTGACGTGGTAGACAAAACTAAAAGATATGGATTCAAACCTAAGTTTTTAATTTTTTTTTTTTTCAGTTCCCCCCCTAAGAATGTATTAAAAAATATTTTGAAGAATTTTTATTTTTTATAAATTTATTTTTTTAAAAAAAAGTAGTCCAGTGATCATCTAAAATATACCAAAAGAACTTTAGCAACTTGGCTGAGAAAAATTGGATTTAAATATCAAACTATTAATAAACGCATGGCGATTATGGAAAGCCGATGAATAGTGGATTTGCGAGATATATATCTAGAAGAGATAAAAGAACTCAAAAGGGAAGATAGACCAGTTTATTATCTGGATGAAACTTGGTATGATACTCAAGACACCGTAAAAAAGGGATGGACTGATAGATCTAGGAAATATCAACCAATCTCATTGCCCCTAATAAAGACACTCGGTTGATTATATTACACTGTGGATTAGTTGATCGATAGGTTGATAAACTGTGCGAAAAAAACAGTGAAGACTGTAACGTGGATTATTACCACAAGAACATGGAGGAAGAAATATTTGACGAATGGTTTGAAAATAACCTAATTCTAAGATTAACAACCAGCATTCTTCTTGATAATGCAAAATATCATTCGCGACAACTGTATAAAATTCCTAACAAGACTTCTACTAAGCTGGAGTTACATTTTTTTTAATAGAACATGATCTCTATTATGAGGAAAATTATAATAAAGCACAACCCTTGGAAGTCCTGCAAACGAAACATTATGAGATAGCACTGTTGCGGAGAGATATGGCCACAAAATGTTGAGATTACCACCATATTTCTGTATTTTCAACTCGATTGGATTAATTTGGTGTAAATTGAAGAAAAATGCCAGAAAAGGAAATACCTTTCCGAAATTTAATAAAAAGGTCGTAGAGTTAATTCAAAATGAGGTGTCGAAAATTAACAAGGAAGATTGGGGAAAAAGAATTAAGTAATTACAATGGAGGATGATTATTTAAAAATTGCCGATTGTTATATAAATGATGGATATAAATTTATTATAAACTTGAACGAGGATAATAGTTCATCTGAAAATGAAGAAGAGGGTGAGAAGGGCGAGGATTCAAAGGAAGAAGTGATGTGAGGTGAGATAAAGTGAAGTGAAGAAGTGAATTTTGTGATATCAATTGTATTATTTATGTCCACTTCTGTGCTTTTGTAGTTCATTGCTTGAGAAATATTCTTTTTTCAGAATATTATTTTTTTCGTTTTGACAAAAATACGTCTTCCTGTTTTTATTATAGTAATAACTTTACTAGTAGAATTTATTTTTAGTTTATTTATTGAAAAAATATTTGTTTCTGTTACTGTTTTGAGAGTATATTTTTTATTTTTATTTTATGGTTAAAGGTGTCTTCTTACTTTTTTTATTACTTTTTTATTCTATATTAATATTTCATACCCATCCTGTCCTGGCAAGAAATACTCGTACCTCCTCGCGATTCTGGCTGGGTAGTAACAATTTATATTAAGCGAACTTGAATACTGCAACTACTGTATGTGTAGTCAATACTTTAAATTCAATACTTTTATTTTAAGTTAATACTTTTTTCTACAATTGTTTAATTGTTGCTAACTAAATTGAGCACATTGAAAAAGTAAATAAACGAGCAATACATATAAATCCGGCTCTGCGTTCTGTAGCGTCTTACCTCGCACGTCCCGCCATTAAAGCGATTTCTCCTACTAAAGTTTAAAATAAAACTATACAATTGGGCCTACAAGATAATATTTCACTTTAGGAAGGAGGATTGGATCGAGCAAATGTGTACATAATGTTTTTTATTTTTATGTTAAAAGTTATTTTTAGAATTTAACTAAACTTCGGATTCAGGGTTTTTCAATGATTTCGAACAAGTTTTGTTAATAACATTTTTTGATTAAAAAAATGCCTACTACGATTTTTTGATTTCTTTCTTATAATTTAGCATCGTAGATGGCCTTGCATTTAAAGATGGAAAGTGATTTTGTGGTCTTAAATAGACCTTGGTGACCTCTATCTTTTGAGACCAGTTTGATTTAAATCGGACAAAAAACAAAAGAATTATTACGCTGTTACACTCTTAAGTAAGACACACCGTATAATAATCTTTACAAAAAAATTTTTACAGGCACTCATAATAAAGACACAGGCAGTTTTCAAAAAGTAAATAATTGTTTGTGTATTGTTTATACTTGTTCCTTTTATCTTTAGGTTTTAATCGAACCTGACAAATTATAACAGAAATGAGTAGGAGTTTAATATTTATAAGGAGTCGGAGTTTAATAGTTATAAATTTCATTAGTAATAAATTAACAGGCTAAAAAATACGAAAAATGATATTCAAAACTAGAACACAGAAAACAATGTGTTCATAATGAGTATTAAATGAATGTTCTTAAATATCATTTATATATTGAAAAAAAAGTAAAAAAGAAACATATGAGTGCTTCTTTTATGGCTGAACATGGGTTCAGTACTGTTTTAGACATTGCTGCAGTATATAAAGATTATATTTGACATAAACAAGTATAACGATTTTATTATGACAATAAGTGATGTTGGTTGCAGAAGTCGTGATGTTGCAACTAACGAAATTCATTATATTTCGATGTGATCACATCCGAATAGAACACCCTGTATTATTACTTCTTTACCACTAAAACACGAATGTTGAAGATGGAATGGAATTTTTATGGCCGTGGCTCTGAATCATAATTATAATTTTTGCGCAAATCGTATCCGAATTTCCTTCTCTAATGAGTGAAACAAAAGAATTCTTAAAAATTTATAAGATGGAATTATGAACTATAAAGTCAATTTTGTCAAAAACATTATAACTTAGTCGCAATAAGAGCTACCTTTTATAGAATTGAATAAGGCATCAGAATTAAATGTTAAAAAAATGAAAGTAAAAGTGGCGTCGCAACGGCCTGTACAAACACCTCTGTAAAATAAATAAATCTATTCGTCAAAACCGCTCTATAATTGTAGCAAAAACAACATTTTCTGAACCTCAATTTGGGCCCCATATAGAAATCCACTGTTAAACTCTACTCCATTTGTTTATGGACATCGTTTGTATTAACGAGATCCACATCACATTGTTTAAAATGATATAATTCATAATTACACCAGGAATAATTAAATTGTTTTTATCAAAATTCAACAAATGATAAAAAAAATTAATTTTAAACATGAACATCCGATAAGTTCTGGACGTAGACATTTATCTTTGTCTAAAAAGGAGAAATTAAAATATTAAATGATTCAATGAAAGAAAAAAATATCAGGCCAAGTAATTCTCCTTACGCAAGTCCTATTGTATTGGTTCGTAAAAAGACAACAGATTAAATTTATGTGTTGACTTTCATAAAATTAACAAAATTGCAATGAAAGATATTTTTCCAACCCCTTTAATTAATGATCATTCAGATTGTTTAAAGAATAAAAATATTTGTAACATATCAGATTTAAAAAAAATGATTTTTGCATGTCAAACATGACTCTTCAATAAAATACACTTCTTTTGTTACGCCACTGTAGTCTAGTTCACAAGTTAAATAAATATAGTTTAAAAAAACTAAAAAAACACGCTTTTAAAGCACATCAAACTAAAAAGTGGAAAATAATTATTAATATAAACTGAAAACAATAATGAACGAAAAATACTAGTATTATTGTAAAAAAAATCGTGGGTTGCTCGATATACGAAAAATATGGCACAAAGCGCCCCACGCTTTTTTAACAATAATACTAGTATTTTTCGTTCATTATTGTTTTCAGTTTATATTAATAATTATTTTTCACTTTTTTAGTTTGATGTGCTTTAAGAGCGTGTTTTTTAGTTTTTGTAAACTATATTTATTTTTCACTTTTTAGTTTGATGTGCTATGAAAGCGTGTTTTGCAGTTTTTTTAAACTATATTTGTATTGTTTATTGATGCTGATATTATAACATATTATGATCCAACAGATATTTCTGAAAAGAAATATTATTTTATTTCAGCCATGGGATTTGAACTCACGCCCGAGGAGTCCGTCCTTTCGCGTCGACTAAGACTTGCCCGCTCGGCCAACGACCGAACTGAGAATCACGGAATATACTTACAATATTAAGCCTCTTGCTCTCACGCAGAGGATACGTGAGGAAAGGACTGGCGGTCCTGATCAGGATAATGATATAAACTTATCAAATTATTGTATTGTTACCGGTTCTTCGTAAGTGTACAAAGTTTCAATTAAATCTGTCCGTTTAAAGTGGGTCAAAATCGAGTCCAAAGAGTCGGTTACAAACAAACAAACAAACAAACAAACAAGTGAAGCTAATAAAAGCGTGTTAAAATGGTGTTAATTAGTGATAAAGGTGTTAAAAATATGGGCGATAGCTCATTGGATTCGGAATGACATCTAGAAAAAATGTTTAAATTTGTTTACCAGCACATAAAAAAATTGTAAAAGTTGTTAACAAATTAAGATAAAAAAAAGGCATTTAATTTTTCGCAAATAATTCAGAAACTATTAATAATTAAGAAATTAAAAAAAAAGATTCTTAAAGAGGACGAAATTTCCCATAAAAGAGTCCTAACTCCCGGAACTGTACCTCCATTATTAATAATTTTAATTTAATGGTGAAAATAGTGTTCCGCGCAGCGAGCGCGACGCTGCCGCAGACCTCAGAATCCGACCGTAGCAACAAAAAAATTTTTTTTAGCTATAAAATATTAATTAAAATATTTCAAATAATTATCGGATCATCTAGACTCCCAAGAATATCATTAAAAAAATTTTTTTCATTCATTTTTCATAAAATGCGCATATTGTTAATTAACAAATTTTGTGTGCTGGTAAACAATTTTAAACATTTTGTCTAGACGTCATTCCGAATCCAATGAGCTATCGCCCATATTTTTACGAGCTTTATCACTAATTAACACCGTTTTTAACTTGTGAACTAGAGTAACTAGACTATGGGGCAATTTGAATGTTTAATAATGTCAATTGACCTTACAGACAGTCCACGTG